>JAPKLX010002292.1:0-14134 GCA_026898415.1 Leonotis leonurus | reverse complement strand
GCTTCCCTAAAATTCTCTCCTTCTTCGCAAAAAAAAAAAAAAAAAAACTTTCACTTTTAGCAAAAATGGCTCCCAAATCGTCTGCTTTTCTGGAACAAGCAACCTATTTGAAACCTTATATTCACCAAGACCTTTTTGCGGTTCTTGATACCTTCGGGTTTCATAAACTGGAGAAGGCATTTGATCTCGTTCGTAAATGCAAAGGTTTCATATTTCGTTCTTTATTCGCTTTCAAATGTTTGAATGCTTTACTCTGTATCTATTTTCTTGTATGTGATCTCTGTAAAATACATAGAACTGCATAAACTGTTCTTGTGGCACTTATACTTCACTGATGGAAGGATAGTGCTCACATCTATATTATTATGTTCTTTGTAGGTTTCTACAAGATTATTTCTTCACATCCTGTGCACTTCCTACCGAAGGAAGTTGCTGCCTTCTACCTCTCATGGCAGGGAGAGAGAGGTGGTGAAGAAGCCACCATCAGGGTGAGCAAAGGAAATACTGTAAGCAACACACCTTACAACATTATCAACCTCATCAATGCTGCTTACAAAGTAAAGGATGAGGGACTTGACCTTGGAGAGATAACTGCAGAACAGCTGCAAGAAGCTGTGGAAATGGTCATGATAGTCCCTATCCATTACATCAACAGAATGTTTGTTCGTGCACTTCTCGCGCCAGAGTTCAGAATAATTTTTGAATTCGTACAGCGAATTTTTCTGAACCACAACGGGTCCTACGACCAGGTCACTCCTGAAAAGTTCAGGATACTGGCTGCCGTGGTTCTTAATCTGCCAGTGAACTGGAGCAGAATTCTGTACGATCTGTTGGCAAAGGAGGCCAAAATGATCCTACACGTGAAAGACAGCTCTCCTGGAATTGAAGTTAAACGGAGCACACTTCGACACTCAACAAAGATCAG
This sequence comes from Leonotis leonurus, assembly GCA_026898415.1. Lineage (NCBI taxonomy): Eukaryota > Viridiplantae > Streptophyta > Magnoliopsida > Lamiales > Lamiaceae > Leonotis > Leonotis leonurus. The sequence goes on along the minus strand of JAPKLX010002292.1, from coordinate 13,209 downwards.
CTTTATGCTGGAATCTTTCTTTCCTCATCACCAGTGGGATACCACCGTCGAATTCAATACCAGACAGCATTTCCCAAAGGATCAGCATCAGCTGGAAATGTCAATGGGCATTTCAGCTAACTTGATTACCAGAGTTAAAGACTCAGTTGTCTATAATGCTCTGATGGAGATGGGAAGCTCAAATCCCATCTGGATTCCTCCTTCGGGTACAGCAGCCCAATCTACCAAATCAAAGGTCACTAAGGAGAAGCCATCCGAGAAAACTCCTTCTAAAAGAGTGACCAGGAGGACCAGCTCAGTCGAAACTGATACCTCTACTGCAGCCCAACCAAAACCTAAACGACGAAAGCTTCAAAAATTGGCTGAGACAGAACAGAGCCCAGAACCAGCACAGGAAACTACACTCCCTCAACAGGAGGTTGAGGAAGAAAATATTGTATTGGTTGACGAACCAGCGGAAGTAGAGCCTCTAACAGCAGTACACCCAGACCAGACCAGGGATTTCTCCCCCGCTCACACAATAAGTTCATCATCTGCTGAGCCTCTGGAACAAATCAATGAGGAGGAAGAAGAAGAAATCGAATCTTCAGATGAAGATGTGGAGAATAAAACAGCTCAGACTGTTATAAAAATGATTGAAGCAGAGGCTGACAGAGCTGTAATCAGCACATTTCCAGGCATCCAGCTCACACCAGAGAGCTATGATGCAGCTAAGAGAGTCAAACTATTGCTGCTGATCAAAGACAAAGAATTCTATGTGTTGGATGCACTGCTAAAAATCAGATCAATTGACCAGCTCAAGGCAGAAGAAGCCACATTGCTCAACATTTTTGAGACCTCTTCAGTTACTGAGCTAAGAGAAAGCTTCTCACAATCCATTCTTGCAATTGCCCAGCTCGAAGCTCAGAAGCTGCAGATCAATCTGAGAGAGATTTATGAGAAAGCTGGGAAGTTACAATTTTATGACAGCGTTGTGGATGCAGACACTGAGACTCCATCTGCTGCTCATCAACAGGGTGCAGCAATAGCAGACCCTGCACCAGACCAGGTCATTACTGACACTGGTGTGCAGATCACTACCCCACCTGCACCAACTGAGGAAGAACCTGCATCAGCAGAGGAAGAACTTCTTGGTCAGACCATTGGCGGTGAACTTACAAATGAAATTATCACTCCTGCTGTTGCCGCAGCACAGAACGTTCATGTGCAGTCATTCACTCTGGAGGACATATTGATGGACCAACATCAATCACTGTCTCATACACAAATCCGAGATCTCATCTCCCAGAAGGTGGATCAGTATATGTACGGCACACTGACCACAGTCCAAGACGAAGCCACACGCATACTAACAGAGTTCAATGACCATCTGCAATCTCATGTCCACCAGGTCGACACTGATCTGAGGCGTCTCTGTCGCTTGAAACTTGAGGAGATAAGCAAGAAAATGGATGATGACAGAGCTGCTGCTGAAGATCGTAAGGCACAGATTGATCAGAATCTGTTTTCTACAGAATTCAAAGTGAAAGAAATGTACAAGATCATCAGTGCCTTTGCCAACAAAGAGAAAGACCTGGTGCACGATATAGTGAAGACCCAGATTGATGGGATAGCTGCTGATGTTATCAAAGAAACCATCTCTCATACCAAAGCCATGCTAAGGCAGTTTGAAGCTGATGGGAAAAATTTCGTTGAAAGAAAACTCAGTGATCTGCGCTACCCAACTTCCACCCTCATCACTTCATACTTTGATGAGACTGCTGACATCAAAGCAGCACAAGAAGAGATCAAATCTGATCTAGCCAACTCACAGGCTTCTCTTCAGAAGCAGATCAATGACTCCAACCTCAACATCACTGCACTGCTGTCTAGCAGATTTGAATCAGACAAGGAGGTTGCCGAGCTGAAGTCTGAGGTCACTTCCCTCAAGACATTCATTCAATCTTTTATTGATGATGTCGAAAAGGGGGAAGGTATTGGTAAGGGGGAAGGTACTGGAAAGAAAAAGCTACCAGCTGCACAAACAAAGAAGAAAGAGAAGGCAGCTGAAGATTTGAAAAAGAGCTTATCTGGATCTGGCACATCAACTGCAAAGAAACCAGCAAGCTCTCCTTCCTTCCAAGCTCAGAAGACCTTTTCTCCAACCAGATCAAGTCAGTCTTCCAAGAAAAAGAAGAAAGCAGGATCCAGCTGGTTCTCATCTGCTCCCATTCGCAAAACTTTGATAAAACAGGGAGAGACCAACTGGGTCCCAGATCACTTGAAGGAAGGATATGAAGGTCTGAAGTATGGTTTTATCATGTGTCGGTATTTTTTGAAAGAACCTCTGTACTGTGAGGGGACTCCAAACGAAGCATTCGATCTATACCTAGAGCAGAACGATGCTAAAGACTTGGTGGGAGAGATCAGAGCCGCTGCTGCCAAAGCCCAAGTCCAGATCACTGCTCCAGAAAGGGAGTTCAGGACCTGTCCCACAATTCCCGGGACAGACCTCCCTGACAAAACTTTTCTGCTAAACTTCATCAACCAGTTAGCAGAAAACAGAGGATATAAAGTGGATGCTGAAGATCCAGATTACATACGAGTAAGAGAGGGAGTGTATGAGAGCGTACAACTCATATCAGATGAGACAAGAGCCAAACTGAAGAGACAACAGGAGGAGATGAGAAAGAGCAGATAGCTTTTCATTTTCTATCTTTTATGATCTGCAATTTCTCATTCTTGTTTTGGGTATTTGTAAAACTCTCTTTGTCTCTATATATATATGAATCCAGTTTGAGTTTCTGATGACAACATTTTATTGTCCAGAACACATATAAAATATCCTTAAACGTTATAAGCTTAATAACGTAATCTGATCAAACTGGAAAACCAGACCAGACCGATCTGTATTAGCTGATAGGATTCCTTTTGTAAAGTGTGGTTTCGACATCATCAACAAGGGGGAAATTGTTGGGAACCCTAATGATTAGTGTTGATGATGGTCTTTCGAAACACACTTAGCTGGTCTGTATGTTAAACTGTTCCCCGTGTAAAACCAGATTACTATAGATCTAGTGATTTCTGTTTTGGAATAGACTAGGAGATGACTTAGAATGTAAAGGATATATTCCTATAGAAGTCATTCTCAACTCAGAATAGGATGAAGGTCAAGATTTCACGCTCAGAAGAATCGATCTGCTGTAACAGACAGCGACCAGATCGATGACCAGATCGATGACCAGATCGATGTCTACAGCGAAGAACCAGAGCGATTGAGTCATCAAGCCATTTGCTGACATCATCCTACACATCATATACACTTGCCACGTCAAGATCAAGGTCCATCCAACAGGGTTTGGAAAGTTGATCTACGATTTAAACATATAAGGAAAGAGACCGTTAACAAGCTGATTTCCATAAATCAAAGATTGAGTCAACCTTTCCTATATGGCAAGAACAGATATGATGGAAACCATTGATTGGCAATATACCATCTATCTCACGCCAATCAACAACGGCTAGAATTTCAATATTCAATGCCTATATAGTTGAAGTCAACAATCTGGAAAATGTGTGAAGATACACGCGAGCTATACTGCAATTATCACTCAAGCACTCTGCATTCCAGACTTAGAACTTCAACATCTTGTGATTCTACATCACACCAACCACCTCGATTCAAGTCTGTCTTGTCGAGAGAAAGGAGATCACCCTGCTAGCTAGTAGTTTTCTAGTGGTAACGTAGAGGTAATCTGTTGTAAAGGGACACGACCCTTCATTCGTGCATAAGTATCAGTCTAGTTGTGATTGGTACTTGTGACTCGTTCTCCACGAGTATAAAGAAGCAGAGTATCCTAGTAGTGGATAATCTGGTCTAGGTTTGACCAGATCGTGGACGTAGGGAATTCCCGAACCACGTTAAACATCGTGTGCTTTATTTTTCTGCATTCTTATTATCTGTTGTTTATTATCCTAACCTCCTGCACTATCATATTAGCTGCATTCTCAATCAATCTGTTTAAACAATCTGATTAATTCCATAAGGTTTTCTAAACAAGAGCAATCATTAATCCACCATTATTCCGCACTCACTCTACACTCAAGAGGTAATAAGATCACTCTTATTATCTGTTAGGTGTTTTACACTTGAGAGTAATCTGCTTGGACAAAACCAGATACTGATCTGTATATCAATCTGGTCAGTCATTTCAAGAAATTTCTTATACAGAATAGCTTGAGCTCTCATATAAATTGTCAAGTAAACTGAAAAGTTAGTATTTGGTGTATTCCCCCCCCCCATACACCAAACCTTGCTCTTTCGGGACCAACAAAGTTGAATTGTATAAATTAAGACTTAAAATCGTGAATAAAAAGCATACAAGAACGATGATGAATTAAAAAGATTTAGAAGAGAAAAACAGATAGCGAAGCAGCGAGAGTCGAGCAGTGAGCGAAGCAACGAGGGCAGATAGTGAGACCAAAGGCGAGCAGGTAGTGAAAGCAGATAGTGAAAAAGGTGGTGAGCAGCAGTGAGGAGAAAGAAAGAAGAGAACAGCTTGAGGAAGAATCGATTACTATCTGTTGGGGGAGAAGCAGATCGATGTTGAAACAGGAGGAGCAGATCGATGTAGGAGCAGTGAGAGCAGAGAAAGGGTGAAAGCAGATAGTAGAAAGCAGATAGTAAAAGGCGAAGCAGATCGTGAAGGAGAAGGAAACAGATCGTGAAGCAGATAGTGAAGCAAGAAACAGATAGTGAAAAGCAGAAAGCAAGGAGCAGATCGAGAAGAAAAGAAGGAGCAAAACAGATAGTGAAAGCAGAAGGAGCAAAGCAGATAGTGAAAAACGGAAAGCGAGAAGCAGATCGTTAAAGAGGAAGAAGCAGATCGAGTAATAAGGAATTGTATAAATGGGTTGAATAGAAATAAATTCCGAACGGACCGAACTTAGTTCTCTAATGGGCTGTGGCATAATAAAAGGATTGGGCCAGAATTAATAAAATTAGACGGGCTAGCAAATTAAATCAGATTGGGCCGAATTACCTAATACTAGACTGGACTTGATTTAATTTTAATAGACTTATTTAATTATGTTGAGAGGCCCAGATGAGTATTAAAAATGGTTTTAAATTATCCCTTAATTATGGATTAGTATGAAATCCCTAAATGGTTACTAAATAAATACTCATAATTAGATCTTTGAATAAGCTTTCAGATTAGAATTTAATTAATTCAAGTTAGTAACTCGACTAAGTATAGTACCTTTATTGGATGAAAGGACTTAGAATATATATTAAGGAGATCCAGTAATTAGATGATTATTAGAACTCTTTAATAATGGTAGTTGCAGTAAATACTAAGGACTCGATTTTAAATCGAGTAATAATTAGAATAAATCTATGAAATAATAGCATATTATTTCATCTCGAATAGATAAGACAACTTAATACTCACGATGAGTATTTTTCTCCTAATTACGATTAAGGTTCGGCGAAGGAGAAGTTCAATCAACCTACACCAGATCATCACTAGAAGGAGAAGCACAACAGGTAGGCTTTCTTTTACAGATCAAAATCGTATGCGTTGTACCAAAGTATGATTTTCATTTAGAATGCTTACAATTTTTAAATGTTATGAAGTATTGCATTGTTGAAAATATTTATATTTTGGTATGATGCGTATATGTTGAACAATTAATCGATTTCGGGCCTTTAAAGATTTATATCTTGAAGGTTAGTGTACACCAGAACCGTGAGTCATCTTAGCGGGTTGGCCGGTTCAGTGTTCGCGGAAAGTGGCCACTTTCCCGACACACAGAATTACAGATATGTTTGATTACTCCAGAACTTAGACTGGCCAGTCGAACTTTTAAGATCACAAAAGAATTTAGTGAACATAGGTTCTTTAGTGACAAAATCCCTATGTTGCACTGTATTACGGCAATTGCGAATATATTAGTACGAATGTGATTTCGGCATGTGTTTACTGAGTACTTTCGTACTCAGCCCTGCATATATTTATAAATGTGCAGGTTAAGTCGTGATGACGAAGAGGAAGGCTCAGCGGTGGTTTTTGTCGAACTTTTTAAATGTTTTTTTACTCTCGGTGGTTTATATGTCGTCATACATGTAAATCTAGATATTGATCCAGTTTCCGCTGCCAGACTTTGTTTTTAGACCCAAGAATTTATTAGTATCTATCTCGTTCTCGAACTATGTATTCAGACTTGTTCCTGTTATCGTAATTCTAGATGTTGTATTAATCCCTGTTGTTTTCGAACGTTAAGTTCTCATTGATGTATTGGACTTCGGTCATACATCTCTATCAAAATCTTCCCCTTTGATGTACGTTTCACTTTTATCCATTTATCAACGTTTGCGTTGTGTTTCATTATCTGTATTTTTCTTGTTAGTCACGTTTTCCTCGAATTTACTTAGAAAGTGAAATGGGGACGTGACAGAGTGGTATCAGAGGAAATTTTTGTGCTTGAAACCCGAGAGTCCTTTTAGACCCGTGTCTAGTATTGTTTCATTAGACACCTAGAATGAGTCGACAAAAACCCGAGCACTTCCGTACATCACGCGCATCGAGGAGAAGCCAAGTAGTTCATCCAGATATGAAGGCGTTAAAACGGACAGAACCCGTTACTTCGATATCCGAAAATAGAAATACAAGTTCTTGAATGAACTTGGGACGCTTAATTGTGTGTTTTCTTGATAAAAGAAAACATAGACGAGAATTTTGAAGAAAACTTTCACAGTTACTCGGAAACGAGAACACTCCAACTAAGCCAAATCCTAACCTACGAGAAGAATAAAAGGAAAAGACCTTTCCTTTCTTATGACGCCCAACCTGAGAAGGGTTCGATTCAATGATGTATCGTTCTTAGCAGCAATAAAATTTAGAGAAGGATAATTCAGTACTAATTAGTAAGTAAAATAAAGTATCCTAAGACTAATAAGTCACAAAGATGTGAAATACTTTAGGAATTATACTAAGAAAGTATACTATACTAAAAGATTGGGAAGTTTTAAAGTGTTTAGAACCAATCGAAAGTGCTTTCGCACTTGATTATACTATACATATATAGAATGTAACTAGAAGATGCTGATTGCAATTTTCCTTCTTTCTATAGATGGCGAGGACGATACGCACTGCCAGGAAGAGAGTATCACCGAGAGCTTCCCCGGCTATGATATTGAGAGCCTATCAGACTTACGCACAGTGCATGGGAGATGACATAGGGGAGTTTCTATCTCATTACCGGAGGATGTGGGAGGCAGCACGGCCTCATGGTGCCTCAGGTCTAGACGGGATCTTAAGATTGGTCCAGCTGCTGCCTACCAGCTGGCAGGGATGGGCTAGGATGTTATCCCGAGACTTCATCCACCCTATTGGCATGAGTTTTGACCGAGAGGGGGACTTTCCGAGATTTATTGCTACACTCCACTACCACTACGATGCATTTGGCAGGGCACCGATGGGACCCTATATCCTGCCCAGAGACTTAGCACCTGTTGGCGACTTGCCGGATGGGTGGGTTCCGCTACCTCCAGCCTATCTACCGATAGGAGTGATTCCGTTAGCACCGATACCCGATGTTCAGTACCCACCGCATGTACCAGCGATTCCAGCGAGACATGATGCCGAGGCAGGACCATCCCGACCAGTGAGAGAGACCCGATCACCACCACCTCGCACTATAGCACCGACGGCATACCCCATGTCCACATCCGCCTTGGGACGCATGCTGAGCGTCGAGCGTGAGACGCCGAGGGCGAGGGACAAGGGCAAAGCCCCAGCCACGACTGACTCCGAGGACGGCTGCACCCAAGCCGGACCATCCACAGCTACTACCAGCGGGAGTTCCCGGAAGAGGGAGCTATTCCCGGATCCTAGTACCTTCTACGCTAGGATGGTGCGTAGGATAGCCGAGTTGGAGAACTCGGCGAAGAGGAGCGAGGAGAGTGAGGACCCCAGGGAGTGGGAGGACCCGGAGGGAGACTCCGACTGGGAGCAGGGATGCTAGCCGAGTCGAGGAGGAGTAGATGATTTTATCAGAGACGAGTCGCGTGTTTAGACCGTTCTGATATTTTTTTTTTTTTGTTATTATGTATTTTTTTTCTTTGAACGGAAACGTGGATCCTGTGAGGACCGTTCCGTAACATTGTATGTATATTATGTTGTAGTATTTTGTGATGCCACATAGGATGGTGAGCATCTTAGCGCGTACATTATAGGTACGATTTTGGTAATGATTGTATTAAAGACCTCAAGGAGGCAAATTTTCCTATGATTATATATAGACTTTCGTAGTAATTGCGGTGACTTAGGACTATTATCGATAATAGCTGTACTTTTATAACACATGTAGAAATCGCGTGAAATCTTCAGAAAAGAAAATTTTATATACACTTAGCATTGGGACTGTCAGAAATACGTGTTAGAGATAAAGACTTTCGCCAAGTTCTAATTTTAAGAAGAAATAAACATATGCGTATATAGATATATATCGTATTAATGGAAAATTTACTTAGCAGAATGCCACCTAGAAGAGCGGGACGCCCGAGAGGCGGAGGCAGAGGAAGAGAACACAGAATCGCCGAGGAAGGACCTGAAATCGCACGAGAACAAACTCCACCCCTTCCACCACCGGAGCGCAGAATAGAAGAATTATTTCTGAGGCAAAACCCACCGGTTTTCAACGGGATGGGAGATCCGGCGGAGGCAGAACTCTGGGTGGGAGCTTTGGAACGCATTTTCAATTTCCTGCGTTGCACAGATCGAGAGCGCATGATCTGTGTTGCTTTCCAACTTACTGGGTCAGCCGATTTCTGGTGGGAAGCACGCAGAGAGATTATGACACCAGATCAACTAGCGAATCTGACTTGGGAAGATTTCAAGACGGGAGTATATGACAAGTATATTCCTAAGAGCTACCGCAAGAAGAAGGAAGCGGAATTTTACAACCTGAAGCAAGGCAGGATGACTGTCACAGAATATGACCGGACATTCTGTGATACGTCAAGATATGCTCCAGAGCAAGTAGATACTGACGAGAAGATGGCAGAGAAGTTCTGTGCTGGGCTAAGGCACGAGATAAGGATGGCGTTGGTGAGCCATGGGGGATTGTCCTACACCGAATCCCTCAATCGAGCTTTGGATATTGAAGCTGCGATGCCAGTGGAAAGGTCCACACCTACTGCGACACCAGTATCCGCCCAACTGCAATCCCAAGGCTACAAGGGAAAGCGTAAATGGGAGGATAACCGGAATGACTCAACCGTGAGGAAGCCATGGGAGGGACCAGCGCGTTCCCAGAATTTTGCAAAACCGAACCCAACTGTCCAGAAAGGGAACTATCCACAGAAGTTCCCTACTTGTCCCAAATGCAAAAGGATGCATGGGGGAATATGCAAAGCAGGCAGCGAGGGATGCTTTGCGTGTGGACAGAAAGGGCATTTTGCCAACCAGTGCCCTACACGGCAGCAAGGTACGAGCGCGAGGTCTAGTCAGACGGCGCCAAACCAGCAGGTCAGAGCTATTCGAGCTCAACCCCTCAGACAGCAACCACCTCAGCAGCCGCCACCACCTCCACCATTGCCGCCTCACTACCAGCCCCGGCAATACCAGAAGCAGTCAAACCAGGCAAGGGCTTATGCAATAAAGCAGAAGCAGCCCGAGGAAAATCAGGGAAACCTGACAGGTATGGGAACACTCCTCAACACTCCAGTAATTATTCTGTTTGATACTGGAGCTTCCCACTCGTTTATTGCCGAAGCATGTGTAGAGAACTTAAGACTGGAACTAGAACCGTTAGAGATATCCCTGAGAGTTTCTTCACCTTTGGGAGGAACTACGACTCTTACACACTCTTGCTCCAATTTGAGCTTGGAGTTAGGATCACTCAAAGTTCTTGCGAACAACCTTAGTGTAATTTCGATGAACGACATGGACATAATCCTAGGAATGGATTGGCTAGCTGAAAACTATGCCACGATTCTCTGCAAAGAGAGACAAATATCGTTCAAAACCCCAGGTCAAGAACCTACGAGCTTTCACGGGATCACCATGAACAGGAAGAAGGCGATTATCTCAGCACTGCAAGCTGCTAAGCTAGTGAAGAAAGGATGTTCATCCTACTTAGTATACCTGAAGGGAGAAGAGAACGAGGAAAGGAGACTTGAAGATGTAGCAATTGTGCGGGAATACCCAGATGTATTTCCAGACGAGCTGCCAGGATTGCCACCTGACAGACAGTTAGAATTCACAATTGATTTGGAACCAGGATCAGCCCCGGTGTCCAAAGCACCTTACAGGATGGCCCCTAAGGAGTTGGAAGAACTCAAGATACAACTCCAGGAGTTGTTGGACTTAGGATTCATCCGACCCAGTGTATCCCCTTGGGGAGCACCGGTACTCTTCGTCAAGAAGAAGGACGGAACCTTGAGGATGTGTATAGACTACAGAGAGTTGAATAAGTTGACGCTCAAGAACCGATATCCTTTACCAAGGATAGATGATTTGTTTGATCAACTCAAGGGAGCATGTATCTTCTCAAAAGTAGATTTGAGATCAGGATACCATCAGCTGAAGATCCGAACAGAAGACGTTCCTAAAACTGCTTTTCGAACCCGGTATGGTCACTATGAGTTTATAGTGATGCCGTTCGGATTAACCAACGCACCTGCGGTGTTCATGGACCTTATGAACCGCGTGTTTCACCCATACCTCGACAAGTTCGTCTTGGTTTTCATAGATGATGTTCTTATCTATTCGAAAAGTGAAGAAGAGCACGAACAACATCTAAGGAGTACCCTAGAAACCCTCAGAAAAGAGAAATTCTATGCTAAGTTTAGCAAGTGTGAATTTTGGCTTAGGGAAGTGATGTTTCTTGGTCACATCGTGTCGGCAGAGGGAATCAAAGTAGATCCCGTTAAGGTAGAAACTGTTCGCGAATGGAAGTCGCCGACGACCCCTAATGAAATCAGGAGTTTCTTGGGATTGGCTGGATACTATCGAAGGTTCATAGAAGGATTTTCCAAGATAGCACGGCCGATGACGCAACAACTGCGGAAAGGAATCAAGTTCACGTGGTCTCCAGAATGTGAAGCCAGTTTCCAGATCCTGAAAGAAAAGTTGACAACTGCCCCGATACTAGCAGTCCCCGAATCCAATAAGGAATATGTAGTCTATACGGACGCATCTAAGAATGGATTGGGATGTGTTTTGATGCAAGAAGGGAAAGTTATAGCCTATGCATCACGTCAATTGAGGCCGCACGAGCTGAATTACCCAACTCACGATTTGGAGTTAGCTGCCGTAGTGCATGCTTTGAAAATTTGGAGGCATCATCTCTACGGGGTTCGATGCGAAATTTTCACAGATCACAAGAGTCTCAAATACTTTTTCAAGCAAAAAGACCTTAATATGAGGCAAAGGAGATGGCTCGAATTAGTAAAGGATTATGATTGCGGTATAAATTACCACCCAGGGAAGGCTAACGTAGTTGCCGATGCCTTAAGTCGTAAAAGTTCATCGAAGCTTGCATTTATTCTAACTCGAGAGAATGAACTCGTGAAAGAATTTGAGAAAATGCATTTGGAAATTCTACCACCACCTGAGACTGTGGGAAGAATTCTAGCAACGTTGACCGTAGAACCTGACTTGAGAAGTAAGATCATGATGGCACAAAGAAAGGATGAAAAGCTCGAGAAAATACGTCTGAAGGTCAGACAGGATGATGCAGCAGGTTATCATGAAGAGGTTGATAACATGATCTCCTATGAAGGAAGACTATGCATCCCAAATAGTGAAGAGCTCAAACAGGAAATCTTGAGTGAAGCTCATGATACGCCATATACCGCCCACCCTGGAAGTACGAAGATGTACCAGGATTTGAAGAAGAAATTCTGGTGGGACGGTATGAAGAAGGACATTGCTTCTTTTGTAGAGCGATGTTTAGCATGCCAACAAGTGAAGGCTTTACATCAGCGGCCCTATGGCAAATTGCAACCATTAGAGATTCCAGAATGGAAATGGGAGCATATCGCCATGGACTTCGTTACGGGATTGCCTAAATCTAAGCGAGGAAACACTGCTATTTGGGTAATAGTAGATCGCCTTACAAAGTGCGCCCACTTTATTCCTATAATGATAACTTATGGGTCAGACAAGTTATCTCAATTGTATGTACGCGAGATAGTACGATTACACGGCGTGCCTGTATCAATTATCTCAGATCGAGACTCGAAGTTTACATCCAGATTCTGGATGAGTCTCCAGAAGGAATTAGGCACGAGGCTAAATTTCAGTACCGCATTCCACCCGCAGACCGACGGACAATCGGAGAGAACGATTCAAACCCTCGAAGACATGTTGAGAACAGTTGTTCTCGATAGAGGTGGAAGCTGGGAAGTGATACTACCACTAATCGAATTTGCTTACAACAACAGCTACCAAGCAACCATAGGGATGGCACCGTATGAAGCACTATATGGGAAGAAGTGCAGATCGCCACTCTATTGGGATGAAGTTGGAGAAAGAGCAATAACAGGCCCAGATTCAGTCAGCGAGATGATCGAAATTGTCAGACAGATCAGAGAAAGAATCAAGGAAGCTCAGAATAGGCAGAAGTCTTATGCCGACACACGAAGAACCGATCTACAGTTTGGAATAGGAGATAAGGTTTTCTTGAAGGTATCACCTTCCAAGGGAATAACTAGATTCGGAGTTAAAGGGAAACTGAGACCCCGTTTTATTGGACCATACGAGATTCTGGAAAGAATAGGCCCAGTAGCATACAGACTAGCACTGCCGCCAAGTTTCGGAAACGTTCACAACGTTTTCCACGTGTCACAACTCAGGAAATACGTGTTTGACCAGAAACACGTTATCTATCAAGAAGAGATGATTTTACAACCAGACCTGACTTACGAAGAAAGACCTGAAGCCATATTAGACCAGAAAGTGCAAGAACTTAGAAATAAGTCAATCAAGTTGGTTAAAGTATTATGGAAGCATCACGGACAGGAAGAAGCTACCTGGGAGCTCGAAGAAAAGATGAAAGAAAAATACCCCGAGCTATTTTAGTTAGAACTTACAAATTTCGGGACGAAATTTTTTTTTAGAGGGGAAGGATGTAATGACCCGTAAAATTTTCCTAATTTATCGTGTATCAGAACTCGCGATGATAAAATTTCGTTACATATATATTGAAATGTCGATTTCT
>JAPKLX010000004.1:7216821-7242343 GCA_026898415.1 Leonotis leonurus | reverse complement strand
CAATGATTTCCATCATATCTGTTCTTGCCATATAGGAAAGGTTGACTTAATCTTTGAGTTTATGGAAAGCAGATTGCTAACGGTCTCTTTCCTTATAAATGTGTAACCGAAGATCTTCTTTCCAATCCTTGTTGGATGGACTTTGATCTTGGCGTGGCAAGAGTATATGATGTGTAGGATGATGTCAGCTGATGGATTGATGACTTAATCGTTCTGCATCCTCGCTGTTGGTATCGATCTGGTCGCAGTCTGTTGTAGCAGATCGATTCTCTTTTGGCCAAAACCCTTGACTTCATCCTATTCTAAGTTGAGATTGACTTCTATAGGAATATTTCCTTTACATTTTAAGTCATCTCCTAATCTGTTCCATAGCAAAATCCACTTTATCACAAGTGATCTGTTTATGCATTAAGAACAGATTATACACTATAAACTAGCTAAGTGTGTTTCGAGATACCATCATCAACACTAAAACTTTTGGGTTCCCAACAATTTCCCCCTTGTTGATGATGTCGAAACCACACTTTACAGGGTATATCCTATCAGCTTATAAAGAGCGATCTGGTCTGATATCCTGATTGATTTAATTTCGTTATTAAGTTTATAACGTTTTAGGATATTTTCATATGTGTTCTGGACAATAAGATGTTGTCATCAGAAACTAAAAAAAATGCTTCATATATTGCAGACAGAAGAGTTTACAGATTTGATCAAGAACAAAAGCACATAAGAAAAACAGATCATGAAGATATGAGAAATAATTCTATCTGCTTTTCTTTTTCTCCTCTTGTTGTCTCCTCAGCTTTGCTCTGGTCTCGTCTGATATCAGCTGGACACTCTCGTATACACCCTCTCTTACCCTTATGTAATCTGGGTCTTCAGCATCCACCTTATATCCTCTGTTTTCTGCCAGCTGATTTATGAAGTTTAGCAGAAAGGTTTTGTCAGGGAGGTCTGTCCCAGGGATAGTGGGACAGGTTCTGAACTCCCTTTCTGGAGCAGTTATAGAGATTTGGGCTTTAGCAGCTGCTGCTCTGATCTCCTCCACCAGATCTCTTGCATCATTCTGATCAAGGTATAGATTGAAGGCTTCATTTGGTGTCCCCTCACAGTAAAGAGGTTCCTTGAGGAAATAGCGACACATGATGAATCCATATTTTAGGCCTTCAAATCCTTCCTTCAAGTGATCTGGGACCCAGTTGGTCTCTCCCTGTTTTGTCAATGATTTGCGTATGGGAGCACATGAGAACCAGCTGGATCCTGCTCTTTTCTTTTTCTTGGAAGGTTGAGACTGGCTCGATCTGCTTGGAGAAAGAGTCTTCTGTGCTTGGAAGGAAGGAGAGCTGGCTGGTTTCTTTGCAGTTGATGCACCAGACCCAGATCCTGTTAAGCTCTTTTTCTTTTCTTCAGCTGCCTTCTCTTTCTTCTTTTCTTGCACAGCAGATGGCTTTTTCTTCCCACTCCCTTCCCCCTTTTCGACATCATCAATAAAGGATTGAATGAATGTCTTGAGGGAAGTGACCTCTGCCTTCAACTCTGCGACCTCTTTATCAGATTCAAATCTTTGTGATAACAGAGAGGTGATGTTCAGATTAGAATCGTTAATCTGTTTTTGAAGAAAGGCTTTCGAGTTGACCAGATCAGCTTTGATCTCTTCCTGATCTCCCTTGATGTCAGCAGTTTCATCAAAATAAGACTTGATCAGAGCTGATGTGGGGTATTGCAGGTCATGTAACTTCCTTTCTACAAAGGCTCTGCCATCAGATTCAAACTGCCTGAGGAGTGATCTGGTGTATGAATTAGCTTCTTTTACGATGTCTGCTGTGAGACCATCAGTCTGCTTCTTGACTATGTCGTGCACCATATCTTTTTCTTTTTCTGCAAAGGCGCTGATGATCTTGTACATCTCCTTCACTTTGAATTCAGTTGAAAACAGACTTTGATCTATCTGAGCTTTCCTCTCATCAGCAGCAGCCCGATCATCATCTAGTTTCTTGTTGATCTCTTCAATCTTCAGTCTACAGATTCGCCTCAGATCAGAGTCGACCTGATTGACATGAGTTTGCAGGTGGTCGTTGAACTCTGTGAGTATGCGGGTGGCTTCATCTTGAACTGTGGTCAGTGTGCCATACATGTACTGATCCACCTTCTTGGAGATGAGATCTCTGATTTGTGTATGAGACAGTGATTGATGTTGGTCCATCAATATGTCCTCCAAGGTGAATGACTGCACATGGACATTAAGTGCAGCTGCAGCAGCAGGAGTGAGAATGTCATTTGTAAGCTCGCCTCCGATGGTCTGACCAAGGGGTTCTTCCTCTGCTGGTTCAGGTGGGGTTGTGATCTGCACATCAGTTTCAGTCATGACCGCGTCTGGTGTTGGTTCTGCTATTGCTGCACCCTGTTGGTGAGCATCAGTTGGAATTTCAGTTTCTTCTTTATCGACCACGCTGTTATAGAAATCTAGCTTTCCAGCTTTCTCATAGATCTCCCTCAGGTTGACCTGTAGGTTCTGAGCTTCTAGCTGAGCTATTGCAAGGATGGATTGTGAGTAGCTTTCTCTTAGCTCAGCAACAGATGAGGCTTCAAAAATGTTTAATAGTGTGGCTTCCTCTGCTTTGAGCTGGTCGATAGTTCTGATTTTAAGCAGTGCATCTAAAACATAGAACTCCTTGTCCTTGATCAACAGTAGCAGTTTGACTCTCTTAGCTGCATCATAGCTCTCTGGTGTGAGCTGGATGCCTGGAAATATGCTGAGGACAGCTCTGTCTGCTTATGCTTCAATCATTTTGACTACTGACTGAGCTGTTTTATTCTCCACATCTTCATCTGAAGATTCAATGGCTTCTTCATCTTCTTCATTGATTTGTTCTAGAGACTCAGCAGAAGATGAGCTAATCGTGTGAGCTGGAGAAAAGTCTCTGGGCTGATCTGGGTGTACAGTTGACAGAGGCTCCACATCTTCTGGTTCACCAACCAGCACAACAACTTCTGCCTCCTCAACCTCCTGTTGAGGGATAGCAGCTTCTGCAGCAGCAGGTGCTTCAGTCTGAGGTTCA
Organism: Leonotis leonurus; assembly: GCA_026898415.1. Lineage (NCBI taxonomy): Eukaryota > Viridiplantae > Streptophyta > Magnoliopsida > Lamiales > Lamiaceae > Leonotis > Leonotis leonurus. The sequence goes on along the minus strand of JAPKLX010000004.1, from coordinate 7,239,284 downwards.
GCGATCAGTTTGTGAAGCCGTCTGCGTTTTGGTTTAGGCTGAGCTGCTGTAGAAGTATCTGTTTCAACAGAACTGGCCCTCCTGGTCACTCTCTTGGAGGGGGTTCTCTCAGCTGGCTTCTCCTTGGTGACCTTAGATTTTGTGGAGTGATCTGCTGGACCAAATGGAGGAATCCAGATTGGATTCGAGTTCCCCATCTCCATCAGAGCATTAAAGACTACAGGGTCCTTTGCTCTGGTGATCAGATTTGCTGAAATGCCCATCGACATTTCAATCTGATGTTGGTCCTTTGGAAAGTGCTGTTTCGCATTGAACTCAATTGCTGAATCCCATTGGTGATGAGGAAAGAATGATTCCAGCATAAAGCTGATTTTTGTGGAATGTCGAAGTGTGCTCCTTTTAACTTCAATGCCAGGGGAGCTGCCTTTCACGAATAGGATCATCTTGGCCTCCTTTGCCAAGAGATCGTATAAGATCCTGCTCCAGTTGACAGGCAGATCAAGAACCACTGCAGCTAATATCCTGAACTTTTCAGGAGTGACTTGGTCGTAGGATCCATTGTGATTTAAGAAAATCCGCTGAACGAATTCAAACAGGATCCTGAACTCTGGTGCGAGAAGGGAGCGAACAAACATCCTGTTTGTGTAATGGATGGGCACGATCATAACTATTTCCACAGCTTCTTGCAGCTGTTCCGCAGTAATTTCACCCAGTTCTAATCCCTCATCCTTTACTTTATAAGCAGCGTTGATGAGGTTGATAACATTGTAGGGAGTGTTGCTGACAGTATTCCCTTTACTGACCCTTATGGTGGCCTCATCTCCACCTCTCTCTCCCTGCCATGAGAGGTAGAAGGCAGCAACATCCTTGGGTAGGAAGTGCACCGGGTGTGAAGTAATTATATTGTAGAAACCTACATAGAACACAGTAGTATATATGTGAGCACTATTCTTCCATCAGTGAAGTATAAGTGCCACAAAGACAATTTATCCAGTTTAACAATTAATATCACAAATGATCACAGAGAGAAACATGTGCAAAGAAGCAGTTTGTCCAAAAGTAATTTTGAAAGATAATGAAGAGCAAACAGTATCGACGACAAAAAGGATAGAAGCGAGAAACCTTTGCATTGACGAACCAGGTCAAATGCCTTATCCAGTTTATGAAACCCGAAGGTATCAAGAACCGCGAAAAGGTCTTGGTGAATATACGGTTTTAGAAAACTTGCTTGCTCGAGGAACATGGAAGATTTTGGTGCCATTTTTGCTAAAGAACAGAGTTTTGCGAAGGAAGAGAGAACTTTGGAAGGCAGAGAATTTTCTAAGTGTTCGAGAAAATATGTAAGTGTAAGTGATACACGAACCGCCTTATCAATCTATATACGCTAAAGAGAAGATAAGTAAAGTAATAAAATATTGAGAAATCCTTCCCTTTTTCAGTTTTCCCGCCTTTCCAAGTACTAGGTTTTCAACCCATAGCCGCCTCTCTTAGTCGTTTGATGCACGCGCTATAATCGAACGGTTGTGATATGGCGCGTTATCTTTGTTGTAGTCTTTTGTCTCCCTTTTTCTTGATTTGGTATATATATTCTCGATCACGTCTCCCAATTACTCTAAGTAATCATCAAAAATAAAGGATTTGATATCTAATGTCAGAATATAGATATTAGTCGCCGTATATGGTTGACCTTTCCCCCTTAATCAAGTAATGGATTACTAATTAATAAGAAATATATTAATTCAGTATCCACGTGGCATTAAGTGATCTGGTCAAGGTCAATCTATTTTATGGTGAAAACTATCAATCTGGTGGACTCCTTTATTAATTCCCAGTTGGAATTTGATCAATCTGGATTGACATATACTTAGTGATCTGATATCAATCTGTACCATGATGATCTGGTTTTGTTTCCCTGTTGGAATATTGAATTTGATCTGGTTAGATCAATCTGGTCCTATCTTCAAGATTTAAGAGTCCTAATTTTCCACAAAGCATCTTAAATCTTTCTTCTGGTAATGCCTTAGTGAGAATGTCTGCTCTCTGAATCTCAGTGTGTATTTTCTCAATCTGTACATGTTTTCTTTCAACATGATCTCTTATAAAGTGATGTCTCACATCAACATGTTTGCATCTGGTGTGTAATACTGGGTTCTGTGTGATTGCTATAGCACTTGAGCTGTCACAGAAAATAGGAATTTCCTTGACATCAATCTCATAGTCTTTGAGCTGTTGTCTTAACCACAGTATTTGTGCACAACAACTTCCAGCTGCCATGTATTCTGCCTCTGTAGTTGAGGTGGCAACTGATGTCTGTTTCTTAGAGAACCAAGAGATCAGTTTATTTCCTAGAAACTGACATGTACCAGATGTTGACTTTCTGTCCAGTTTGCATCCAGCGTAATCTGAGTCAGTGTATCCAGTTAGCTCAAAGTTGTCTTCACATGGATACCATAATCCTATATGGGCTGTTCCCTTAAGATATCTTAGTATCTTCTTAGCTGCTTCCATGTGAGACTCTTTGGGATTTGCTTGATATCTTGCACATACTCCTACTGCAAAGGTAATGTCCGGTCGACTTGCAGTTAGGTAGAGTAGTGATCCTATGATCCCTCTGTATTGTGTAACATTAGCTGGTTTTCCTTCGGGATCTGGACCGATTTTCCCATTGGTCTGCATTGGGATTTTCACTGTATTACTGTCTTTTAATCCAAATTTTGTCAGCAGATCGTTGATGTATTTTGTCTGATTAATAAAGATACCATCTGGTTGCTGCTTGACCTGCAAACCTAAAAAGAAACTCATTTCTCCCATCATAGACATTTGATACTTATTTTTCATAAGTTCAGCAAATTTGTCACACAGATAGGTAGATTGAGATCCAAAGATGATATCATCTACATAGATCTGGACTAAGAGGATGTTTTCCTTGATTTTGATAATGAACAGAGTCTTATCAACGGATCCTCTTCTGAATCCAGATTCTAGTAGAAAGGTTGACAAGGTCTCATACCAAGCTCTAGGAGCTTGTTTTAGACCATAGACTGCTTTAGCTAGTCTGTATACTTTCTGATCTGGATCTGCCTCTTCAAATCCAAGTGGCTGTTCAACATATACTTCTTCTTCAAGAATACCATTGAGGAAGGCACTTTTGACATCCATCTGGTATACCTTGAATCGTTTGTGAGCAGCATATGCTAGAAATAGTCTTATAGCTTCTAATCTGGCTACTGGTGCGAATGTTTCATCAAAATCAATGCCTTCTTGTTGATTATAGCCTTTAGCTACTAATCTGGCTTTGTTTCTGACTACTTCACCATTCTCATCCCGTTTGTTTTTGAACACCCATTTTACACCTATTACTCCTTGGTGTTTGGGTCTGTCCACGAGATACCAGACTTCATTTCTTTTGAACTCATTGAGTTCTTCTTGCATTGCCATTATCCAATCTGCATCTTGAAGTGCTTCATAAGCATCAGATGGCTCCATGCGAGAGAGGTAACAGCTCAACAATGCACTTTCTCCATGCATTCTTCTGGTCTTCACACGATCTGATGGGTTCCCAACGATCTGTTCTGGTGGATGGTCTTGTATCCATCTTCTTCTCCTGGTCATTTCTTCATTAGATAACTCAGGATCAGGTTGATCTGTTGGTTCCTCAAATTCAGGGTGTGCTGTTGATGTAGCATAAAAGGGATTCTCATCTGGACTTTCTTCTGGATGTTGATCATCATTTGTAGTAATTGTATCATTGTCTTCTGTTGATGATCTGTTCTCATCCAGGTTAGGTAGTGATATTCCCGCTTGCTGTATGATCTCCTCAGCAACAGGTTGAGTGATAATTTCTTCATCCTCACTCCTTGAATTCCAGATAAGAATATCTTCTAGTAGTAGATCATTTATCTTTCTGGTTGTCACCTGATTGTCTGTCTGCTTTTCATCTGGTGATCTGTACTCAACAATAGACTCATCAAAAACAACACGAGGTGTTACTTCCACAATATGAGAATTCTTATTGTAAACTCGATAAGCTTTACTGACATCAGAATATCCTAAGAATATTCCAGGGTCAGTTTTGCTATCAAAGGTTTTCAACTGAGATTTTCAATTATTGTGTATGTAACATAAACAGCCAAAAGTTCTAAAATAAGAAATCTTAGGCTTTCTGTTGTTCCAAATCTCGTATGGTGTTTTTCCATGTCTCATTGTGATGGATGATCTGTTTTGAGTATAACAGGCTGTGTATATGGCTTCTGCCCAGAATTTCTTCGGTAGATTGGTTGCATTAAGCATTGTACGTGCTGCTTCTTTGAGTGATCTGTTTCTCCTTTCAACAACTCCATTCTGTTGGGGAGTTCGAGCAGCAGATGTTTGATGTGTAATTCCCATCTTGTTGCAGTATGCTTCAATCTTCTGGTTGAGAAATTCTGTTCCTCGATCTGTTCTGATAGAGGTTATACTTATCTCTTTCTGTTTAGTGATTTTGTGTAAAAAATCAGGGAGCTTGTCTAGGGTTTCTTTCTTCTTTAGCAGAAAGATGACCCAAGTGAATCTTGAGTAATCATTTATGATTACCAATGTGTACTTTCTCCCATTGATGCTTAGTGATTTGACTGGTCCAAACAGATCAAGGTGTAACAGCTCTAGTATCCTTGATGTTGAGTGAGCTGCTTTGCTTGTAAATGATGATCTGGTTTGCTTTCCAGCTTGACAAGCGTCACATATGTGATCTTTATCATACACCTGATCTGGTAGTCCTTCTACTAGCCTTTCCTTGGCAATCCTGTTGATTGATTTGAAATTAAGATGACTTAATCTCTTATGCCATAACCAGCTTGTTTCTGATACAGTCTTAGTGACTAAGCAGGTCTCGATCTGGTTTGTCCACTGGACAATATATAACCTATCCTGCAGTTTACCGGTAAGGAGTATTTCATCTCCTTCCTTGTTCTTCACCAGACAGTTGTTAGTATCAAAAACAATCTGATTACCATTAGCACAAAACTGACTTACAGAAAATAGATTGTGACTAAGACCCTCCACGTATGACACATTTGTGATAGTGGTCTTGCCTACTCTGATGTTTCCATACCCTCTGGTATATCCTTTTGAATTACATCCAAAAGTGACCTGTGGGCCTGGTTTCTCTATGTAATCTGATAACAGATTCTTATCACACGTCATGTGTTTTGAGCAACCGCTATCTATAATCCAGATAGTACCTCTTGCTATCTTACTTCTTCTTGCAGTTCTTTGATCCTGCAATTAATTTAAACTTAGCTACCCTTTCAACGTTTGGGTGCTTGATTATTAGCAAATGTTCCTTTTCGAATCCAGAACATTTTGGGGTTAGGGACAGAAATATAGCAGGTAATAGTATTTCCATCATTGTCAACTTTAGATAGTGAGTGAATTTCAGATGGATGATATCTCTCTATTTCATCCTTCTTCAATCCTTTCTTGGTAGTCCTGTTGACAATTTTTATCCTGTTGACATTTTCTCTTTCTGTTTCTGTGTAGTGAGCTGGTTGTCCCTTTGTTTGATGATATTGCCTGTTCTTTGCATCTTTTATTATCATCTTTTGAGGATAACCTTTCTGGTTTTTCAAGTCCTTCACTTGATCTGGTATTTGCCTTCTTTCTGATACGAATTTTATAGTTCCAGAAGACCTTTTAGAGTGACCTGGATATCCTAATCCAGATGTTCCCTTTTGTTGCAGATTGATTAGCAACTTGGCACGCTCATCGCTCTTGTAGATCATTTCTCTTCCTTTCTTAATCTTTTCTTCAGCAACATTGTTTCTTATAACCAGATCCTTAACTTTTGAGTTAAGTGTGTGGATCTCACTGTCTTTTCTCTTGATCTGTTCTTCCAGATCGTTTATTTTAGTCACAAATTGTGTATTTGCTGTGCTTAAAATTTGCTCAACTTTCTTCAATCTGTCATTCTCTTCAACAACTTCTTTAAACAGCCTCTTGATGCTTGAGTAGCTTTTGAACATCTCATCTATTTCATTCCATGAGTATTCTGCTTGATCTTCATTTTCCTGTTCAAGATTATTTTCATTATCTGAGGAATTTGAGTAGCAAGAATTTACCTCAACTTCATCTAGACCGTTGTCCAAGCCTACATAGCATTCATTCCAGCTTTCTTCGTCGTCAGCAATGAAAGCTTCATCATTTTCTGATGAGCTGTCTGAGAAATGACTCGAGCTGCTTGAGTTCTGTTCAGCTATCATCGCTTTTCGCTCATATTTAAGCTTTCGATCTCGTTTGGCTCTTAGTTCTTCTCTTTGGCTTCTGGACAGATTAGGACAATCTGTTTTGAAGTGACCTGTTCTGCCACATTCAAAACAAGTGTAGTCTGTAGAGCTGGAGGTCTTTGTTGTTTTAGTAGTCTGCTGTTTAGATTCATTTTTGTCATCAGATCGATCATTATCATACTTCCTGTTGAAGTTCCTTCTGTTATCCTTGTGGAAGCGTCTGTATTTCTTCGATCTGGTTTCCATCTTGTCCATCCGTTTAGCAATCATAGCGAACTCTTTTAAGAGTTTGTCATAGCCTTTCTCTTCATCTGGAGTAACAGACTCAGAAGAATCATCTGGGTTGCTCTTCGCTTTGAAGGCTACCTCTTTATCTTTCTTTGAGCTGTTCTCTGCCTTTTTGGACAGATGATCTGGTCCTCGAATTCTTTGAATGTCACACTCATGACCTTCGAGATGATCAAATAAGGCTTCAGTGGACAGATCATTGAAGTCTGCTCTTAGAGGTTGCATTGCTGCATAGATCTCCCAGCTTGGTGGAAGAGCTCTAAGAACTTTCATATTCTTCTCCCTTTGAGTATATTTGTTCTTTTTGAACGCGAATATTTCAAGAAGAATTCCAGTGAATCTCATTTTCATCTGTTCTATTGTCTCGCCTGATTTCATTTTGAATTCGTCATATTTGTTGCAGGCTAGAGACAGCTTATTTTCGATCATAACTTCAGATCCTAGGGCTAGATCTCTTAAGGCTTCCCACATCTCTTTGGCAGTATCCAAATCTTGGATTTTGGCCAGATGTATGCCTTTGACCGTGCTGGAGATGATCCCTTTGGCAAAATCATCAAGATTTGCTTCTCTTCTTTCTTCAGAGGTATATTTTCTGGGATCTTTTAGTACAGTTTCTTTAACTGCTCCAGTCTCAGTGATACGAGTGGTTTCTTCTGTAATTGCCAATGGCCCTTCTTCGATTACTTTCCACATCAAGCAGTGATGGGCTTTGAGGCACATTTTGATTCTGAAACTCCATTCTCTATATCCTTGGATAGAGAATTCTTCGCAAGCCCTGATAACAGATGATTCCATAACAGATAGTATGCACGTGTATGAAAAAGGTTTTCTTAGATCTATTCAAGTAGACCACGCAGGTATTAACCTTGTGAAACAAAACAATGGTCAGTTTGAACCACTGCTCTGATACCACTTGTTGGTCCCGAAAGAGCAAGGTTTGGTGTATGGGGGGGGAATACACCAAATACTAACTTTTTCAGATTTACTTGACTGATTATAAGAGAGCTCAAGCTATTCTATATAAGAAATTGCTCGGCAGTGACTAATCAGATCGATATACAGATCAGTAGCTGACTTAGTCCAAACAGATTACTCTCTTAGTGAAGAACACTTAGCAGACAATAAGAGTGATCTTATTATATTCTAAGTGTAGAGTGAGTGCGGAATAATGGTGGATTAATGATTGCTCTTGTTTAGAAAACCTTTAATTATTAACCAGATTGTTTAGGAGGTTGATTGAGATGCAGATGGATGAGAGTGCAGAGAGTTAGAATAATAAACAACAGAAAATATAAAGAATGCAGAAATGTAAAGCACACAGTTGTTTAACGTGGTTCGGAAAATCCCTACGTCCACGATCTGGTCAAAACTAGACCAGATTATCCACTACTAGGATACTCTGCTTCTTTATACTCGTGGAGAACGAGTCACAAGTATCAATCACAACTAGAATGATACTTATGCACGAATGAAGGGTCGTGTCCCTTTACAACAGATTACCTCTACGTTACCACTAGAAAACTACTAGCTAGCAGGGTGATCTCCTTTCTCTCGATAAGACAGACTTGAATCGAGGTGGTTGGTGTGATGTTGAATCACAGATTGTTGAAGCTCTAAAGTCTGGAAAGCAGAGTGCTTTGAAAATTATAACAACTGTATAGCTCGCGTGTGTTCTCTCTATTTCCAGATTGTTGACTTCAACTATATAGGCATTGAATATTGAAATTCTAGCCGTTGTTGATTGGCGTGAGATAGATGGTATATTGCCAATCAATGATTTCCATCATATCTGTTCTTGCCATATAGGAAAGGTTGACTCAATCTTTGAGTTTATGGAAAGCAGATTGCTAACGGTCTCTTTCCTTATAAATGTGTAACCGAAGATCTTCTTTCCAATCCCTGTTGGATGGACTTTGATCTTGGCGTGACAAGAGTATATGATGTGTAGGATGATGTCAGCTGATGGATTGATGACTTAATCGTTCTGCATCCTCGCTGTTGGTATCGATCTGGTCATCGATCTGGTCGCAGTCTGTTGTAGCAGATCGATTCTCTTTTGGCCAAAACCCTTGACTTCATCCTATTCTAAGTTGAGATTGACTTCTATAGGAATATTTCCTTTACATTTTAAGTCATCTCCTAATCTGTTCCATAGCAAAATCCACTTTATCACAAGTGATCTGTTTATGCATTAAGAACAGATTATACACTATAAACTAGCTAAGTGTGTTTCGAGATACCATCATCAACACTAAAACTTTTGGGTTCCCAACACTTTTTCTGGGAAAGGGTTACGTGCTGAAGAATTGCTAGAGTTGATACACTCAGATGTGTGTGGACCATTTCCAACTCAAGTAAGAGGTGGATATTCGTACTTCATTACTTTTACTGACGATTTTTCTAGGTATGGATACGTGTATCTTATGAGACACAAATCTGAGGCCTTTGAAAAATTTATGGAGTTTAAGTTAGAGGTCGAGAAACAACTTGGGAAAAGTATCAAATGTGTTCGATCAGATCGAGGAGGGGAATACTTGAGCCATGAGTTTCTTGATTACTTGAAATCACATGGAATCCGGTCAGACTGGACTCCTCTTGGAACACCACAGCTGAACGGAGTGTCCGAGAGGAGAAATCGAACCTTATTGGATATGGTTCGATCCATGATGAGTTTCACAAGTCTCCCTTTATTCCTTTGGGGTCATGCTTTATTTACAGCAGCTTATATTCTGAATAGGGTTCCTTCTAAGTCAGTTGACAAAACACCATATGAATTATGGTGTGGCAAGAGGCCAAATCTTTATCATGCACGAACCTGGGGTTGTCCTGTGTATGTTAAAAGATGATGACTGACAAGTTGGAAACTAAAAGTGAGAAATGTTATTTTGTGGGATATCCTAAGGAAACTAAAGGATACGAACTCTACTCACCTGGAGATCACAAGGTGATAGTGTCCAGGAATGTGACGTTTCTTGAAGATTCTTACATCTCTAAGGAACAAGGTCACAGTGAGATAGACCTTGAAGAAATTCAAGAATCACAAAATAACATACAGGACGAAGGATTGTCCAATGGAGTGGACATGAATTCAGTGGGAGTATTTGACGATCTATTGGGAGGGGAAATGACTATTGGAGGGTCACCTCAAGACAATGAGATGCGTCAAATGAGTCCGACGCGTGTAGAGATGGAGATCATTTCTAACGCATCCCCACCTCAAGAAAATCATGGTGAAATTCTTGAGAATATCCTCAACACGGAGGAACCTACTCACGTTCAGAATGAGCAGCCTAGAACAACGCAAAACCAACTCAATAGGTCTCAGAGAATTCGTCGTGCACCCGAAAGACTAAATCTAATGGTTCAGAACCAAGATGATGAAGTCGAGTTGGATGACGACGAACCTAAGACTTATACCGAAGCGGTGTCGGGCACCGACTCGGTGATGTGGCATGAAGCCTTAAAATCTGAAATGGACTCGATGTACTTTAATCAGGTCTGGGACCTTGATAAGTTACCGGATGGGGTTCGCCCCATCGGCTGCAAATGGATCTTTAAGAAGAAATGAGATGCAGACGGTAAAGTACAAACCTACAAGGCTAGATTGGTGGCAAAAGGTTATAGTCAACGCGAGGGCATTGACTATGATGAAACCTTTTCGCCTGTTGCCAAGATCAAGTCTATTAGGATTTTACTTGCTATAGCTGCATACTATGATTTTGACATTTGACAGATGGATGTGAAAACCGCTTTTCTCAATGGAGAATTAGAAGGGGATGTCTATATGACACAACCCGAAGGTTTTATATCCAATGAAAGGCCAAATGCAGTATGCAAGCTAAAGAAGTCCATTTATGGACTTAAGTAAGCATCAAGGAGTTGGAACATTTGCTTTGATAAGGCAATCAAATCGTTTGATTTTGTTAGAAGCAAAGAGGATCCATGCGTTTATAGTAAACGCCAAAATGGATGCGTTATTTTCCTTGTGATATATGTCGATGACATTTTGATCATGGGAAGCGAACGATCCATGATGCAATCCGTGGAAGATTGGCTTTCTAAATCATTCATGATGAAAGATTTAGGTGATACTTCTTATATCCTTGGGATAAAGATCTATCGGGATAGACCCAATAGATTATTAGGATTATCACAGTCCACTTATATAGACAAATTATTTAGGCGCTTCTCAATGGAGAATTCCAAGAAAGGATTTCTGCCTATGGGACATGGCATCATCCTGTCTAAGAAGGATTGTCCTTCTAATGATAAGGAGAAAAATTGCATGAAGAGGATTCCATATGCTTCGGCTATAGGATCAATCATGTATGACATGATAAGTACTAGGCCCGATGTGGCCTATGCACTAAGCATGACAAGCAGATTTCAGCAAAATCCCGGTGAGGAGCATTGGAAAACTGTCAAGACTATTCTTAAGTACCTCAGGCGTACTAAAGATTACTTCTTAGTCTATGGTGGACAGCCAGAGCTATCAGTTACTGGGTACACTGATGCTAGCTTTCAAACGGACCATGATGACTATAAGTCTCAGTCTGGATACGTTTTCATCCTCAATGGTGGAGTAGTGAGTTGGAATAGTTCCAAACAGAGCACGACTGCCGATTCCACTACCGAAGCCGAATATATTGCTGCATCTGAAGCTGCCAAGGAGGCGGTTGCCCTGTCAGAGTTTGTCAAAGAATTGGACCTTGTTCCAAGTGCAAGCAACCCCATACCGTTGTATTGTGACAACACTGGTGCGGTCGCTCAAGCGAAAGAACCGAGAGCCACGAACAGGAACAAGCACGTTCCAAGGAGATATCATTTGATTCGAGAGATAGTAGAAATGGGCAGTATTAAATTAGAAAGAGTACCCACTGACGGCAACTTAGCTGATCCTTTCACCAAGCCGTTGTGTATTGCGAAACACAACAAGCATTTTGATGACTTGGGTGTTAGACATGTTGGTAGTTGGCTTTGATTCAGTGGGAGTTTTAGTTTATATGTCTTAAGAAACATTCTATTGTAAAGACATATTTACTTGATCACATTTTATGAAATTTGATTTTTTATGGGTTTTGTGCATTTATGATGTTTATTATTTTGAATGTTTGATATTATTCTCATATTTGTTCCCTTGAATTTTCACTGTCATTGATGGTGTGAGACATAAATGATAGAGTGTAAATTCTAAAATAACTCCAACCAATGATCATCAAGAATGGGATATTGATGATATGTTATAGGTTGGCATGTGGTCTGCATCATGTTATTAGAGAACGTAGTGGTTCTCACAACTACGAGATATTTGATATCTGTGATGGACACATGGATACTTTGGAGAGTATTGGTATACCCGACTATTAAATCGTTTGTTTTAGTGTCTACGATTTATTAGTGTATGAAGTATGTAATAGTCCTTTGACTTGAGGTCATTACGCATTTTGTTTGTTGAGTGGTGTACTTTGACCAAGACAATGCTTGCAAGTGGCAAGACACGGCTTGGATTGGGTGCATCATGAGATGAATTGAAATGGTAGATGAGCCAAGATTGGGATTCATTCCTCGATTGGAATTTCGAGAGAGCACTCAGTTTCTCTATATTATTCGACTAAAGTCATTGGCCAATGCAAGGATATATTCAATTAGAGTAATTGAATATGATCATATGGGTCGTATGATAAAGATGAGAAGAAATGATTAAGCTATTTGGATAGACACATGGCAGATCCAAGGCTTAATCGAGTGTGTCGCGAATGAAAGGATATTACTCAAACTACATATAAAGGCTTGTTTACAGAATCCACGTAAACGTCCGCCATATATCGAGTTCGCTGCACAACGCAGTCTAGGAGTTTTGTGCAGACTTTGATTAGATCATCGTCGATAGTGGGGGCCTATTGGGTCACACTTTCAAGTGTATTTTGGTCCGACCAAGGGTACAAGCATAGTGCACGGCATGTTATCTAATGCTAGTCCAAGTGGGAGATTGAAAGATATTTTAATATCTGGTGGACTAGATTAGGATATATTAGATATATGGGCTTTAGTTAAATTAATTATTGGACTATTAATTTATAAAGCAGACTTCAGAATATGGCCCCATTGGACCTAGGGTTTATGGCCAGTATTATTTAAGAAATAAGACACGCATATTCACAGAGAAGTCTGAGATACAGAAAACACCTGCCGTCAGTTCCCAGAGAGAATTTCTAGCGTTCTCTCTGTGAGCCTCTGTACCGGGGAATTGTTCCTGCATCGGGCTGGATTGCACGTGGATACCATAGTAGTGGATTCTACTGCTGCAAGAGAGCGTGGAAGCATTGCATTCGGTAAGTTTTCTATCCATTGTATTTATAGGCTCAACTGCATGATCAATTGTAAATCTAGATCCGTTTCTTGACTGTATTTTCCGCTGCATATCATTAGATGATGTCAAGAAATCCCACCAGTTTAGTTAGCGGATCGAAGCCAAGTCTTATATTGAATTTTTAATTGATTGGTTAGCAACTACAGTATATAACAATAAAGGTAGGATTGAGTGAGAACCATGTATATTTTATATATGTTGTAATAGAAGTTATGCATGTTCCGTATTGTTTTAATTCATTATATATAATATTTCATTTCATAAAATAATAATATATTTTTATTTATTAATTAATGCATTATAATTATAATACATTTTATACACTAATTTGATATATAATTAATTTAGATTATAGATTATATAAAAATAAATAATTCAAATTAATTCTCTATTCCTACTTAAGAATTAATTCTCATATGATCGATTATGTTGACATGTTTTAATTGGCCATGTGCTCCACATGATGAATTTGGCATGATCGATATCCAAATTATTTCGAACCATTCAATATATATGTTTGAGAAATAAAAGAGCAAGAAGTGGCATATAATTGAACAATGGTCCCATACGATCATAGCTACACTATTTGTCGTGGCCCATAAATCACAATTTTGCTTCATGTAGTACACGATATTGTCTGCTACAACGAATCTAAGCCTCATTTCGCATATCTATTGCGTTCAAATAGTAAAAAAATAAAGATGCTTCAAGTCACGTTTTTTTCTTAGATTATTGGCTGCAAGTTGGATAACAAAACAACCAATAAATTAATTTTCTATCCGTAATGAACTAAAATTACATGAATGCCATCTAGTTAATTTGTACGGGGAAAAATTTTGAGCATGGTTCCGTTCGGTTGCCGAACCGAAAAAATAATGAAAAAAAAAATCGAAAAATATAAAACTAAAATCGAACCGAAATAACCTTGAACCGAAAAAATTGAAACCGGAAATATTGAATAAATAAATATTAAAAACATATTTAATAAGTAATACTATTTAAATAATTATTTAATATCTATTTATATATTTAATAAGTAATATTAATTAAATAATTATTTAATAAGATAATTATTAAATAATATGTTTCTGTTCGGTTTTCGACATTTCGATTTTTTTGATGTCAAAATCGAAACCGAACCGAATTTATCTGTTCGACTCAATTCGATTCATTTTTCGACTTTTTACCATTTTTTGCAGACCCCTAAGTACAATACAATGTTCAAAATTAGGGCCGACATGAATGCTAACCGTGAAATTGACCGATTTAACCCTAGTCAATTTTATTACCAATACTTTTAACTCAATCAAATCCAACAAGGATTATATAATCTCGAAATTATTCTGTTCATAATGGCCCACGTAGTACGGGATAGGCCGTAGGTGTAGGCTTACCCTGGCTGGGAGAAATTCTACTAGGCCCACGGTTCGAATGGGTTGGGCTTACAATATGCTTTTCTTTTTTTTTTTAGAAAAAACATATATTTGATGCTATTTGAAGATGGTCCAAATAAGAAAAAGTTTAATCTATATTGAATTTACTCAAACTTTATAAGCCCAAAACTATTCCCTATCCCTCATCGCAGGTCCAGTTTGCTGATGACACATGAATCATGACCGACAATTAATATAAGGGAGCTAAAATTAATAATGTTGGGAAAATAGAAGTGAAAAAAATCAGGGATTGATTTACTCAAAATAAAATTTTGAAATGAAATATATTATTATGAACAAACGAAAATGACAAAGTGAGAAACATTAATTTTGGGATAAGAGATATACGTTATTTATACGTGTTTTGTTTTGTGTACAATACATGATATAATTATGATATTGATAGGCGATGATTTATAGAAGACAAATAATGGAGAAAGAAGGTGGTTGGAAAAGAAGGAAAAACAAATACAATGATGCGAAATATTAGTTGAATTTAATGTACCTACTAACAACTACACCTTAATATTAATTATTCTACGCATGCATGATTTATTTCTTTCCCAGCTGCAAGCCTGCAACTTGTTTCTTTCCCACATATATATCTCAATGTTTCCACTACAATTAATATTTCTTATTCCAATTAACTATTATCAAAGAGGATGACTCTCTATTCTCAACAATATAAAGTAATTAAGGTCAAAACAGCTGATTGAATTTTATTTTACAGTTATATCCAGCTAGCTTCATTAATTTTTATTTTCCTTTTATTATAATATACATCTTCCTCGGTCAGAATAGGCTACAAATTTTGGAACCTTAATGGTCATATATCCTCATATTTCTCCATGCAAAAAGTAGTCGAAAAACAAATGCAAAATAGTTTATGATCGATCAGTACGTCTTCTAGCTCTACAATTAATTAAGTAATTTTTACATTTCTCTATCTACCTACATTACTCCTTAATCATCACCCAGGAAGAGAAAGAAACAAGGAACAAAAAAAAAAGAGGATGCAGAAAAGAGAACCCTTCATATAGATAATTGCAGTTGCGATCTAAATTATGTCATACTGCGGCGGCGCCGCCACCTCCGGGGGGAAGGCGCTACTCCTGGCGGGGCCGCGCCACCCAGAGTGAGCTGAGGGCACGGAGGCGGTGGAAGTACTCCGCGATCGCCAGAAAACACCGTGCCGATTGTCGTGTGGTTAGGATCTGGTGCAGCCGGTGCAGAGTTTGGTGCCTCAGATTATCTCCCTGCATGCAAATCAATATTTTTAGTCTTATTTTAACTGTTACAACTAAAAAAATCTTTAACAAAATGATAATTATGGAATACTTAATTAAGAAGGGTGTTGGAGTCTACAACTCATCATGCATGTATCTTGACTTTGTAGTGGTTTTGATTAATAAATTTATCTTCTGTGTACTAAAGCTGCATATTTTCCTGTGTTTGGCATGATTTTATATTTTAGAATATTGCAGTACGACTATCTTGTTGCTTCATTTCGTTATTAGTGATACATAAACCTGACACGTGTCAATAAGTTCTAGTTGCATTGTGCTGGCATTGCATTACAAGGTTGATGTCCAAAATTAAAATTTTCAAGTTCGCATACATTTAAATTGTAACTCACCTAATTTCCAATAAAAAAAATAAGAAGGAAAATACTATAAACAACAACAAAATGTAAGTCTAGAAATGTCTAATATCTAGCCATGGAAAAAAGATCTAAAATTTTCTACCACATGTACTATGATCAAATTATCTTAATTTATAAGCACATATCATATCGTAAGAGAGGGGAATATTATTAAATTCGCAAGCCAGAATAAGTTGTTAGGGATGGGTATAAATGTCTTTACAGTGTTTCCTTCTAGAGATTTCG
The DNA here is from genome assembly GCA_026898415.1 of Leonotis leonurus. Taxonomy (NCBI): domain Eukaryota; kingdom Viridiplantae; phylum Streptophyta; class Magnoliopsida; order Lamiales; family Lamiaceae; genus Leonotis; species Leonotis leonurus. The sequence continues at coordinate 7,223,045 of JAPKLX010000004.1, read as the reverse complement.
ACTAATTTAAGGTACTAAAATTCAAATGTATGTGTCAAATTTCTATGTTCCCTATGATTTTTATATACAGCTGATCTTGAAGTTTTCCAGATGCAAGATGTGAATAGTAGTGTTATTAAACTTTAATAATTGTTAAAAAGTAGTATTTATTTACCAAATATATTGATAAAAAATTATTAATCAAGATTAACGTAAGATTCACCAATCTTGATTAGGATTTATTAATTTTCAGTTAGCATTTATTAATCCCAAATTAAACTTTAACACTAATAAAATAGAAAATAAAAAAGATAGTAAACTTTTTGAAATGGTAATAGTATTTATAAACATAAAATAATAATGGAATATAGGTATGGTCAATTGGGCAATATTTAAGAGTCAAAACGGTTAGAAAATGACATCAGCGGCACATGATGGGCCAGCCAGGTATATCCTTTGACAGGGATATTTTTGTCCCACCACTATTTATAGACTCTCGTAACTGTTATATTGGAGTTGGAGCATATATACGCTATACCTTCTACCCTTCTACTATTATTCTTCTTTTTATTACTCTGAGTCTGAGGAGAAATTTTCTCAATTAAATTCTTTAATCATTTTAAGGCTGATCATCGATACGTAAAAAAATATAAATAACAGGCGTAGGGGGTACGTACCTGTCGAACAAAACCTTCGAGGGTGGAGAGCTTGTTAATGGCGAGGGCCATTTGAGCCATGTAGTTGTTCATGTTTGGAGGGAGAGTGAGCGAGTCTGAGGCTATGGTCTCTGAGAGTGAGTTAGTGAGCGAGTCAAGCCCTTGTGATAGAGCTTCTTCTGCCTCCTGCGTTGATTGTTGAAGCCCACATATTGCTACCACTTGTTGCTCACTCAGTGGTTCTATTTGACTCACTATTATCTGCACTCACGCTATATTTCATTACAATATACTATCACATATTTCAATTTCTTGAATGCTCCGTTTGTATTTAAGAGGAGTTTTATTTTATGGTTGAAATTTATTGATAATAACGATTTCATCTTTTCATATTATAACATGTTTTGATCATAATTTTAAAGAAGATGAATAATAATTAATTCATCAATTATAGCATGTACATGATGTTTCACTAGAATCCTAAAGTACAAGATTCCCAATGGAAATAAGAAAAGGAAATGGAGGTGGGGTAAGTAAGGTGTGGAAGGAAAGCATATGATCGAAGAAATGGAAATAAGGCGTGCAAGTATAAAACACACACACACGCACAGACTCCAAAATCAGTAGCAACAGACATAGGCTTTATGGGCTTCTTTTGAATAAAACCTACCTATCTCCTATATTAGGTAACGCCACCCTAATTCCATCATTCCATTACTCCAAACTCACACACTTTTACTACCTCCAAAATTCTTCTCCCTTCCTTCCATGCACTTGATGCCTCATTATTAATTAATGTCATTTTCTACATTTTCCCCCCAAAAACATCAATATCAATTCTATATTGTTCAGCAAACCCTAATCCCATTTCTTCAATTTATGATATGATATTCACTACCTAGTTAGCTAGGGATTTTTGGAAAATTACCTTGATGACCTCCGACGGCCGGAAACCTCCCATCCACATGAAGCAGCGCTCAGCCGGGGTCTTCCACATCCCGGAGACAAGGTGGAAGACATCGGATTTCGCGATCATGCTCTTCAGATTGATTACCTGATCGTAATGTGCCAGGCAGTTGTCGACGAAGAGGCGGAGCTCGTTTTCGGGCAGGTGCTCGTGCACCGCGTTCCGTAGCTCCACCGTGAGGCGGTGGTGCTCCTCCAGCCACCGCGCGTACTCCAAGTCAAACATGGCCGTCTCTGAGAAATTATTAGTCATGATGTTCCAATAATGGCAGGGTTGGAGAAATGTTGTTGTTAATTGATTTTTTTTATTATTAATTAACTAATCGATTTAATTAATTAATGATGTACCTTGATTCATGTTGCTCATAGCAACAGAAACGCCTTGGTCTCCTCCTAGACTAGCATTTCCTCCTACAAAAAATCCCTAACAAAATACACAATTATATATTAAGAAAATCATTAGCTATATAAACTTAATTAGCATTTGAGAAAGAATATAATCCCTACGTACCACTAAAATTCTTACAAATTAAACTAGTTTTAGTGGAACGGAGGAGGAGGGAATATTATATATGATACAACGATATACAACCATCAAATTATTAGTTAATTTCTCACTTGGGATCTAGCTCTTTGTATTTCTTGCTCTAATTGAGTAAGTCTGACCCTACTTGTTTCTAGCTGCTGAACATAAGCCTGTCATTAAAACAATTAAATGAATCAAAAATCAAGATTAAGCATTAGTGTATATAAAGAGTTTAAGAAAAATATCTCGAATAATAATTAAACTTACCTTTTTCCTAAGCCTGCTTTTCCTTGCTGCTTCTCTATTCTGAGCAAGCCTCCTCAACGTCTGTATGTGAAGAAAATAATTAGCTCAACAACGTGCAAAGCTCCATACCACACACACCAGCATTGGTGTGTGTTTATATACTCACAAATACATATACATATACTGATATACATATAGATAGATAGATAGTGCATTTATTTCCTTTTAAAGAGCAGTAAAAAAAATACCTTGGGATCTGGTGTTTTTGGTCCTTCTTGCTCCGAACTTGAAGTAGGCCCTTTGCGGTTTCCCTCACGCTGCAACAACGACGACAAAAATTAAATAAACAAAACTTTTAATGAAAACTATTAATGCTATATATATTTTAAGTACAAAATCTCAGTTTACCAGAATCTTTGATATATTTAAACATAATTAAAAAAATCCCCGACAAATGTAAATATTTTATGTCCTAACCTTAACTGCTTTGGCCGGCCCAGTCGCCGAAGCAACATTATTTCTAGGGTTGGATAACTCCATCGACGGCTCGGATGATCTCTTAGAACCGCTTGTTGATGGCGAACCTAATCCAGTACTACTCGGCTACCAAACCATCAAATTTAACTAACCCATTAGCTAGCTGTTCATTAATCATTAATATTTATATTATACAATTTTTATATATAACTATTTCTAGAGAGAGAGAGAAAATCAAGAAATCTTCAACTGTTTATGTACCTTTGATGTAGTAGCTGATGGCTCTACATGCATCGGCTGTGAAGGAAAAATGTTCAGAGTTGGTGGATTTTCTGCAAGAGAAAAGAAAAATTATTAGGTGAAAAACTAATCTCTCTTTTCCTAGCCAAAAAAAAAACAAATAAGAAAAAATTCTGACAAGATAATAATTGTGGAGAAGAAAAATTAGAGAGGCGATGGAAGAAGGAAAAGTCATGCAAAGCAAGTGAAAAAAGGGGAAAGGAGTAAGAAAAACAGCAGCAGAGAGAAAAGATGAAAACAAAGCACCCAATCTGTGTTGGGTACTGTCATTTCTAGTACAATCAGGCTTCGCAGAAATTCATGTATCAGAAGTTTGTTACATGCCGTGGACCCTTTTATCAATTTACTTTTATTTTAATTCATTTCATCTTCATCCAGATTCTTTATTTCGGAAAAATCCGGTCAAAAATAAAGTACAAACTCATCAGCATACTCTATTCCCTATGATAAAATTCAGAAAAGTAAAATTCAAGAATTTAATTAATTAAATTACGTTTGAGTTCTTGAGCGGAGTGATCTTGGCCGTCGAGGTATAGGAAAAGGGCTTGATCGAGCTCCCCCAAGTCGTAGGTGGCGGAATCGTTGCTTCTGCAAATACAATAAGTAAGAAAAATCCAAATAATGAACAATAGAGAGGATAAAGAAAAGAAAAAAGAGAAGAGGAAGAATTTATAGTATTTATTACATGTTGAAAGTTGCAGGTGGCATGAGTAAGGATGAAGATGATGACTGCATCATCCCAAAAGATATTTGATTGTTATGGTGATGTTGATGATGATGATGATGATGATGAAGGAGTTGATTCTGCTGCATCTGATGATGATGAAGCTCGAGTTCTTTGTTGCTGTTGCTGTTGCTGCTTTTATTCGAATCCATGAGGAGCAAGAGAGATAGAGATAAACCTTTCTTTCTCGCTCTAAAAGATTATGATCATCAAAACTTGCCAAACCCATATACTGTAATAAATTCGGCAGAAACCCAGATCGCCATAATATATATGTATGTACACTTACATACCTATAAATTAAGGAAAGCTAGAGAGAGAACTATGAATGCAAAAGAGGCAAAAGACAACAAACACTATATTAAGGAACCCGTCTTTCTCTGAAACTCAAGAAGACTTTTCGCAAAACAAAAGAATAAAACTTTATTTTAGTCTTCTTGCAATTTATAATTTGGTGGGTGTTGTAGATAAAGCTATGGCTTGCGGTCTTAGGAAATACAAGTCCAACTTTGTTTCTCTCTCTCTCTCTCTCTCTAAAACCGATCCAGTCGGTGAAGACATTGAAAAACAGCAACATATATATGATAATCGCCGCATTTGAGTGGCTTGTTCGAGCCTCTCACAGTCACCGGTTAGTGGTAAGAGTTTGTTGCAATGACCGAAATGTCCCTAATTTTACTGTTGGCATTTTCATGCAGCTTTTCAAACATATAACTGCGACCATCCAAAAGGACACCTCTTTCCGCACTTTCTTTCACTAACATATCCTGTATTTATACTACTTGCTCTTCCTAAACTGCAATGCCCATTCACGCTATAATTGGAACACAAACTTCAATTCTTCGCATTTCATTTAAGGATACTAATTAATGTAAATTCAATAATTATAAATATTTTATAGTTGAGTCGTTAATTTTGGAATAAATTAAATTATTTTAAGAGTTCTTTTGCAGATATTAGAAGTTTTCATCTATCTTATAAGTACTTACCATTGTATAATTACGTCACAGATATATATATATATATAATATATACCAACCAGCTAATTATTATAAAAACAAAAGAATCAAACAGTTTTACCAAGCATTAATTAGATGGTAACAAGAAAATTCAATATTGATATACATATCTTTCAATGTAGTCCCGATGATTTGTGGCAATAATTTATTAAATATTATAAATAATATTTTAAAATACTAATTATAAATTATATTAATCCTCACAACATTCAATTATTCATTAAGATACTGAAAATTTTCCATATAATTAATTAATTAATCCTTAATTAATAATAGTAAAACAAAAGATTGAATAAAACTTTATAAATGATTATTTTAAAAAGACTCCCTGCAACCATATGCATGACACGTTGATTTTGGGTAGGAGATTGGAAAAATAATGTATTTGACTAAGTTTTAAGGGGAAAAAATTTCTTTTTTTGGAACGAGCCATTATTATATATTGAGACATTCTAATTTAGCAAACGAGTTATAAATAATAGGAATATGGATATATGGTGTATAATTTATATGCTTTAACTAATTTTCCGACTAAAACAAAGATTTCTAGGGTAAAAACAATAATTATATATATTAGTGGATATCATTAAATAAATTAATTTAACGAATGCAAAATACAACTGATTAAGGACAAATAAACAACTGAAATTATCATCAGGCATTAACAAATATATGATGAGAGCATATTTAGGTGGAAGAATAATTAATGGGAACATCATCAGTTGATTTGTTAAATCAGGAACGATATTGGTACGATATTCCTTCCAAGCATAATAGCATTTACAATAGAAATCGATGAAAATAATGAACTTTTTTTTCACTTAAATATAATTATTACAACGTAGGCTGAGAATAGAAGTAATTACTTTATGTTCACTTCACTAATTAAATGCGCGCATTCTCATTTGTTGGGAAGTATAGTTAATGACTAATTTTTACCATTTATGTTTATGGTTTAATTTCGTTTTCTCTCACTTGCCTCCTTCTAAATCTGCAAATTTTCGGATCAACACTCCTTCATCCTTGTATTTTACCACCATTTTGTAATTGTCCTATTTTCTTACACATATTAATAAAGCATTACATGATTAATTGCAATATTTTTTAAAGTGTCCAATTTTTTATAAGTAAATATTTTCTTTTTAAATGATTAACCACAACATTTAACACCACATTTAAACAATTTTACAAATTTCACATGATTTTTCAAGTGATATAGCTAACTCTCGGTCATTTATTAATTTGGTTTGTTGGGTCCCGGGAGAGCAGGTGTGGTGTATGGGGGGGGGGGGGGAATACACCACAATCCAACTTTTCGCGTTTGGCTGTTA
>JAPKLX010000004.1:7047787-7216811 GCA_026898415.1 Leonotis leonurus | reverse complement strand
AAATAAATAAATAATGATTTCCACAATCATCAAAAAGGTTCCCAACATGGTTTAATGTCGATCGGTGCAACTTAGGTATATATTAATTATTTTCTTTTTTTGAATTATACTACTACACTATATATTTCGCTCGCTTTTGGACGTTTTATAGCAATCATATTATTCACCTTTTCCAGTAAAAATTAATAGCAAGAGAAAAGAATTCAAATTCGTTATGATATTTGTATATATATCATAAAAGTACATGTCTTTCTGTAGGAAATGTGTATTATGCTATCTAAAATTAAGTTTTTCACAACTGAAAATTCAATCCTATGTTTCATCTATCTATTTTAGTTCACGAATGATATCTATTCTATAATTTTGCATTTATAGAAATCTGCTTGAACAAAAAAAGATCTAAAGTTGACTTTATTTAGTAGGTAGACAAAGTCAACTCCAAATATAATACTTATATAACTTTTCCTGAGAGAGGGGATTCCTAACGTTTTGAGATTGCAACAGATTTAATAAAATTATAGAATTATAAAATTAGTACGTAAGATAATTATACATACACATTATACAAAGAAGTAATTTGTTTATATTTACGTATATACAAATGCTTAGGAAGATAATATACATTTAATCACTCCATAAAATTATTATTCATGTTGACTTGATACGCATCTTAAAAAAGATTTTTTGATTTAGTTTACAAATTAGAGATTTCCTATCGCACCTAAGAAGAAGGAAAATAGTTGCATAGAAGAACTCTCAAATATTTGGCGATCTGAGATGTGTCGATATTAACGATGACTCATTATTTCGATTAATTATTGTTTTAAATAGAAGAAAATTATGTCTTGTTAAGTGGAGTTTGAGTTTTATTTAATTTATTATTATTAATAATAGAATTGTGTATTGTGCATAAATGAGTTCGCCTACTAAAAATAAAAAAAACAAATTGGATAATTATTGTATAGACAAATTAAGTTAACTAGCAATTTCATTCCAGAGGAAATATTATAATTATATATATATATATAATTTCACACTATCAATATTAGTATATATATTTAATGAGAGAACTAATGAAAGACTACAAAGAAATTAATAATTTACAAGGAAAACACAAGTCATGAAAAATGTTGAAAGGTGGAGAGTTGACAGTGTGCTCATTTTGGGCAAAAGAATACTCCCTCCGCCCGTCTCACCTCAATTGTCCCATATTATATTCAAATAAGTGTATTATTATAATCAAATGAACCTCAATTGTCTCATATTATATTTAAATATATGTATTATTATAATCAAATGTGACAACTGAAGTGGAACAGTAATATTTTTGTAGAATTTCAATCATGAGACTGAAAAGGGGGATTTAGGAGCAAATTAGAATAAGATAGACTGTTGCATCAACTCTTGACAAGATTGCAGATTTGAAATTGCAATATCATATCACATCCACTTCCATATACATATATTTCTCTCTTTTGAAATCCCTATTCATATTCCATTTTAATGCAAATTATATATACTAAAGTATATTTGGATTGGACTTGAACTTCAATTTAAATAGACATGTGTGATTATTAAAGAGTCTATCTTTTTATCTTGACATGATAGGTCCGACTATTAGATACACCTGTGTTGCTGGTATCATCATTCGATCTACCTAATCAATAAAGTTTGATTAATTTGTATTTTCAATTTGAAAAACATTTAATTAAATCAAGCAATATTTGGTGTCCACATTTTGATACTTCAATTCAATACTTTGAAATTAATCATATAAAGCTATGTATTGGTTGCTTAACCTCACTCTCTCCTGAGATAGATTAAACATAATGTTGAATAAACATTAAATGAGGTCGGAATATTATTTTGGAGTAGGTAAATGTACCTATTTGTTTATTTATTTAATTTGAAATATTTACTTCTCCATAAACATCTATATATTTTCACCAACTCTAACACGCCTAGTCGCTGATTTTACTCGTAACAATTTAGGTGTCAATTAAAGGGTTAGAGTGTAATTTTCAATATATATGATTCGGAAAGAAATCATGACGTGATAAATAAAAATAAATTTGGATAATCATGACGTGATAAATAAAAATAAATTAATTTAAATATTTTTTTATTATTTTAAGTTTGTTAAAGTCAATTTTTAAATGAAACTTAATTTGCATAGAAGATCACAAATATTAATTTATTAAAATGAAGTATTATTTCTTATATGTATTTACACTTTCTCTGTCTTGGACTAAATAATATTCTCTTCGTCGCAGGAAGTTTCTAACCGTTTGTCATTTCCGTCCATTTACAACATCATTTGAAAATAACAAATTACTCAAACTGCACACATTATACACTATTACACAAAGTCAAAACATATTACTAAAATTTGTGGATACAAATAATATCTCATATTAACGAAATTCAAATTAACATTTCATTATAGAAAATAAAAATATACTACTCCTACTAATTTAGTTAGTCACTTAGTCCTCGTTTAGTTTTGGCGGTAACATCGCAAAGTTAATTAACTAAACAGTAAGTTATTTCCTGACTAAATAATGTGTATGAGATATTTAGGTCACCAAATCTTGTTTTTCTTTAATTTAAAAGAAATCTTCGATTTGGTGGTCAAAGGGATATCTTCTTCTTAACTTTTATTTGTTTTTCTTTTTTATATGTTTATATTTGTCAAACACATTTAATTCACTTCTATTGGAGAATCCAGGAGTATGTAAATTCAAATTATTCGCTTTTCATTAATATATATATATATATATATATATATGGGAGTTATAAATTGTAGTTTAATATATATGTGATTGAAGTTAGGGAGGTCCTCAAAATATTCATTTCTATTGAACTTTTATATATATATATATATATACACACATATTGATAAAGTTATTTAAATAAGATATTTTTATAGTTTAATTGGTGAGTCATTACGTTCTTATATAATTAGACATTGTTTGGTAGGCAATATAGGATAGGATTAGATTAAATTATCTTACAAAATCATGTGTTTGGTAGTAAATGTGAATAATACGTCGGCCCGCTATTAAACACTAGGCCCGCGTCAAAATCACTATTTTCCCCTATATTTTAATCATAAGGAAGGGGTAAGATTAAAATAATCCTTATACATCATACAAATTTAATTTTATCATGTTATATCTTATTTTGGCTACCAAACATGCCCTTAGGATTAGCAAGTATCAGGTTACAATGTTTGTAGCTTCATTTCTTGCACATTAATATTTAGGCCCAATTCTTTATTTTCAAAATTATATTGTTTATGATTTTGTTTCAAAAACTTACTAGTAGAATAACACTTTTCATGTAATTTCATCTTTTTTAATATTGTAATTTATTAAAACTTACATAAAATAGTATCTAAATTCTCAAATATATAAAGCATAAATTAACGAAATACAGTACGAAACCGCATCTGCTTGATAATAATAAATTAAAGTTGTTGGAATTGTGCAGTAAAGAAATGTGTAAAATTTATTGTTTTTAATAACGCTAAAATTAATATGTCATTAATCTCTTCGTCCCAATAAGCATGACACAAAACTTTTAAGCACGATTTTTAAAGAGAGTGTATAAAGTAGTGCAAGAGTGATAAAGATTGTAGAATTTCACACATTTTTAAAGGGATAACTTTTACTATTCCAGAAATAAGCTAAGTTTAGTAGGACAGAGGGAGTACTATGCAATGATAAAGATAACTTATTTATTGGCAAAACTTAAGCGACGAACTTAGATTGAATGAATTAAACTCTCAAAATCTGAATGGTTTGTTCTATTATTAATTACCACTCGGTCCTCTATTTGTAGAGGTATTTAAAGAATTTTTAAGTGTTGAGTATTCTAAAGGAAAAAAATAAGGGTGCAATTAGTGCTTACTAATTATACATTTATTATCTTTTAATATCCCTTATTTTTTCTATTTGCGAAATGTCTCTCTTTGGAAAGGACATTCCAAAATGGAATACGCCTCTATTTGGAGAGGACGGAGTGGTATGTTTTAATAACATATTATCTTTCTGTTCCAATAAGCATGATATAAAACTTTTGAGCACGATTATTAAGAAGAGTATGTAAAGTTGTGTAAAAGTGATAAAGGTGGTAGGATTCATAAATGGATAACTTTTACTATTTTATGAGTGTGTCAAGTTTAGTGGAACGTTCCAATAACAAAATTGTGTCGAAATTTGTGGGACGGATGAAGTATAAGAGCAACCTCCAATTACTATTTTTTTTAGACGTTGGCAAATAATTGGCTTTATGTCAACCATTGACATTTGACATGACTTGTTTAATCATAATTACTTCCTCTTAGACTTTGATTATTTCTCCTCAACACGAATTGTTAAAATATAAACAGACATATGTTTTTGATTCCACGTATGCATATATGTATTTCACCCTATTTTGGAGTATATTTGTTGTATGAAACATAAAACATTAATTATAATTTAATTTTTATGTGGAAGGAGAGGAGCGCCTTAAATTGCGAATAAATATATAATGTTTGTTCTGCAAAATGCAGTGATTTAATCATAATCATTCCAAATTAATCTCTGTCAGTGTGGATATTTATTTAACTATTAAGAATAGTGAAGTGATGTGAATTATCAAATATCAAAGATAAGACATGGGACTGATTGATGGATTAAATTAAACTCGGTGTGCAAATTAGTAATTAATTAATTTGAGGCTAATTATAGTAAAAGGAAGCGTAGCTAATTTTGATTGAACTCTAATACCGTATATATGGGGCCCAAAATTCGATCTGTGTATTGTGTTGTGTTGTCCAAACAAACTCCAAGGTCATCGCCATTCCTTATTATTCTAACCAATCCAACAAAGCACAGTAACAAATTTGAAAAAGAAAAGCAAGAAATTAGAGGTGGACCCACATCAGCTGATCTCTTTTCCTACTATTTCATAATTTCTATTTATGGAAAATTTCGAAATAATTGAAAGAGCTTTTTAGCCATGGGAATTGTGACAATGGGTGTCTTGTCTCAACCCCATTCAGTTCAGTACTACTGTGCAATTTATACGAGCCTGACATGACTACTCTTCCAATACATATATATATTGTGATGTTTCCTCATTCAATTGCATACGTCACCCCTTTTACTACGTTTACATTTTTAAAACACTTCGATCTTAAGGGACTAATAACTATTGTTTCATGCCCAGAAATATTAATTCTTCTTTTACTTAATAACCGCACGCTATTTTTAGTTCATACTATTATATGTATAACTACAATATGATATTAAATCGCTTCCCCAAATTAATAATTGACAGCTAGAACCTCGTTTCAAAAAAATAATATGTCAAAAAATAACTGATAATTTATGGGCTCGAGTTTAAATTTTTAGCCTTACATATATATATATATATATATGGGCCTTCAAACTCTGATCAATGTAAGAACTTTTTGGCTGGGCTATAATTATGATGGCCCAAGTTTTATTTTTACAAGTATATTATAAATATATTTGGATTATTCGAAAGTAAGAAGTGCATCCAGTTGAATAATTTTGATGGACTAACGATGCATAAAAGCCTGTATTAGAAAATGAATTGCGAGAATCAATTGTGAGTAATATTTTTATGAAGAAAGTATTGCCAACCGCTCAAAGTTGAGGTAAAAGAAGAATAAAGTACAAAAGCATCTTTAAAGAGCCTTGTTCTTGACTCTGAATTTCCATTTGAAACGCAGCTGGGTAATGGGTATGTTAAGCTTTCTTTTGACTTGTGAGAAGAATAGATCGCGCATCTGATCTGTTTTTTTGTACAAATAATAAATGCCAAGAATCTACAAAAGTTAATTAACACATCACCACATTTTTAATTCTGATGATCTGGTGATTTGTAAAGATATATAAATGATAAGAATCTCTAAGAAAAGCTTAAATAAAATGGGTAGCATTTTCATTTATACCTCCCTACTATTCTAATGAAAACTAGCATTTGCGGTCGGTGTGATATTCAGAAAAAATTATAATTATGCATAGGATTGAACATCTCTTAATATGCAGATCTTTATGTTTGAGATCATCTTCTTTAATTTCTTTATCATCCTCTCTCAAATTATATTATTTGGATTGTTGTTTCCTTGCAATTTCATTAGGATATTGGAGATTGATGCAAACATGAATAATTGTTCGTTTCTAAAATTAATTATTCGGCTGAACCCTTATTTTGATACATATAAATAGATTAATAATCCATATATTATGTTTTAATAAATTCTATAGTTCCCACTATATCATATATTATAATCATATTATTTATAATTATACAAAATTTAATTAAATTTATATATATTTTAATTCATTTCATACAATATTAATGCAAGAAATAATAAATAGTATGTTATAATTGACATTAGTATAAAAATAAAATTTAATTATTGATAATAGAAAGAAAAGTTAAAATAAATAAAAATAAAATATAGTATAGAAGTATAATTTTAAAGATTTCTTGCATTTACTATAAATGGTAATTATTGTGGATGAGTTCGAGAAAATCTTAAAAATACATAGGTTTTTAATTTTAAAGGATTTCATACCAAGATGACGGATCGTTCCATGGGTGTTTCTACATGAGTTTCGGGTAACCAAATATGATCACTAGTACAATAGATACTTTGACGGTGAAAAAGGCTGAAAAAGTAATCCATAGAAAGATTTGGTACCGCTCACTAAATTTTGTGGTTAATAAAATTTGTAAATCGATTGATTACTGTTTGGAAAAGAATTTATTGGGGGTGAGTGGGAAAAAAGGTAATGCATATATAAATTGCAGTTTGAAATAAAATATTAGTAATATAGAATATAGAATCTCTCCCGCCGAAACCCCTTTAGCGCCCACACTATTATCCTCCTCCCCTCAAAGCTAAGCTTACAAGAATTAGCATAATTTGCACAAGAGATTATGCTCTCTCTCTCTAACATAAAGTAAATTCTTGTAGCCTTCCCAGTTCTGGCACTTCTTAAACGTCCTAATAAGATTTCCACTACTAGTAGCCAAGGTTTCACACACAAAAAAGGTCAGAGATATATTAAATTGGCAGCAGACACGGGGAAGAAGAAACTCATCAAGATCCAAATCCAGACAGTTGTAACACAAATGTAAGATTTTAATGGCAACTATATATATATAATATTTGTGTTCAAGTTCTAACGTAAATTAATTTAAAGCTCAGCTGAAAATGGCGAGCCAAGCGCCGGCGAATCGCGACGAGTACAAGATAAAGGAGACGAAGCCACAGCTGGGGGAGCGTTGGCCCCACGGCGGCGTGCGCGGCGGCGGAGGATGGATGACGAGCGAGAGGCTTACGAGCACCTACGACTTGGTGGAGCAGAGCTACTACCTGTACGTGCGCGTGAGTAAAGCTCAGAACCTCCCTCCGAACCCGGTGACCGGAAACTGCGATCCCTACGTGGAGGTGAAGCTGGGGAACTATAAGGGCAAGACGCAGCACTTCGAGAAGAAGAGCAACCCCGAATGGAACCAAGTCTTCGCCTTCGCCAAGGACAAGATGCAGTCCTCTAACCTGGAGGTGTACGTCAGGGATAGGGAGATGGTCGCCAAAGATGAGTATCTCGGTAAGGTCGTCTTCGATCTCAACGAGGTTCCCACTAGGGTCCCGCCGGACAGCCCCCTAGCACCGCAGTGGTACCGCCTCGAGAATCGCCGCGGCGAGACCAAGGTGAGAGGGGAAGTGATGCTTGCAGTGTGGATGGGAACGCAGGCCGACGAGGCCTTCCCGGAGGCATGGCATTCCGATGCCAGCTCGGTCTCCGGGGAGGGAGTGTTCAGTGTGAGGTCGAAGGTGTACGTTTCGCCTAAGCTGTGGTACATTCGAGTGAACGTGATCGAGGCTCAAGACGTGGAATGGGAGGATAAGAGCCAAGGTTTGCAAGTATTTGTGAAGGCTCAAGTGGGAAATCAGATGTTGAAGACAAAAGCATGCGCGACAGGGTCGACCAATCCGGTATGGAACGAGGATCTAGTGTTTGTTGCGGCGGAGCCGTTCGAGGAGCAACTGGTTATCGTGGTTGAGAATAAGGCTAAGGCAAACAAGGATGAAGCAGTGGGGAGACTGACTCTACCTCTCAACAAATTCGAGAGGCGGCTCGATCATCGGCCGGTGCACTCGCAGTGGTTCAACCTTGAAAAGTTTGGGTTCGGAGTGTTGGAAGGGGACAAGAGGAAGATAAACAAGTTCTCCACTAGAATCCACCTCCGCCTCTGCCTTGAAGGTGGCTACCACGTCTTGGATGAGTCCACCATGTATATCAGTGACCAGAGGCCCACTGCTCGGGAGCTCTGGAAGCAGCCTATAGGGATACTTGAGGTTGGGATCTTGAGCGCCCAAGGCCTCGCCAACATGAAATCCAACCTTGCCAAACCAACCACTGACGCCTACTGCGTTGCTAAATACGGCCACAAATGGATAAGGACTCGGACCATACTTGAAAGCACCAGTCCTAAATGGAACGAGCAGTACATATGGGAGGTCTATGATCCTTGCACTGTCATCACCCTCGCGGTTTTCGACAACTGCCATCTCGGTGCCAACGACCATCCTCCAAAGGATTCAAGAATCGGAAAGGTCAGGATCCGACTCTCCACCCTTGAAACCGATAAAATCTACACTCACTCCTACCCGCTACTCGCCCTACAACCTTCTGGTCTAAAGAAGATGGGGGAGTTGCAGCTGGCATTTAGGTTTACTTGCCTCTCACTAGCCCACTTGCTCTATCTCTACAGTCGCCCATTGCTGCCTAAAATGCACTACATCCATCCCTTCACAGTCAGCCAATTAGATAGCCTCAGATTTCAAGCTATGAACATTGTGGCCTCGAGGCTGGGTAGAGCGGAGCCTCCGCTGAGAAAGGAAGTAGTGGAACACATGCTGGATGTGGACTCACACATGTGGAGCATGCGTAGGAGCAAGGCCAACTTCTTCCGAATCGTCTCCTTCTTCTCCGGCCTAATCGCACTGAGCAAGTGGCTGGGCCAAGTTTGTCATTGGAAGAATCCTATTACCACCGTTTTAGTCCACATCCTACTCTGCATCCTTATTTGCTACCCGGAGCTCATCCTCCCCACCACTTTCCTTTACATGTTTCTCATTGGGTTGTGGAATTTTAGGCTTAGATCGCGCCACCCTCTGCACATGGACCCTAAGTTGTCATGGGCGGATGCTGTCCACCAGGACGAACTAGATGAGGAGTTCGATACTTTCCCCACATCTAAACCCGAAGACGTTGTGCGCATGAGGTACGACCGGCTTCGGAGCGTGGCAGGGAGGGTTCAAACCGTTGTTGGAGACTTGGCAACACAATGTGAAAGATTGGGTGGACTAGTGAGTTGGAGAGATCCAAGAGCTACTGGAATTTTCCTCGTGGTTTGTCTGGTTGCGGCAGTGGCTCTATACATCACTCCTTGCAAGATTGTGGTGATGTTGGCTGGATTCTTTTGGCTAAGACATCCTAGATTTAGGACCAAGATGCCTTCCGCCCCCAGCAACTTTTTCCGACGCTTGCCTGCTCGGGCGGATTGCATGCTATAACTCTAGACGACTCAAGATTCACTACTGTTTTGCATTCTTCTTCATTCTCCTTTATTTTATCACACATCCTTGTAATTGTTTTTCTTTATTAAATGAAAATAGAGATTTTGTGTTTCCATAAGAAAAAAAGTTTCCCCTTCTTTGGACATAAACAATATTTGATAAACAATGCAATGTTGTTGTGTTGGTTATTTTTTCTAAGTAGCATCAAACGAGAAGGAGATCAAAGAACATAAATGATGGGATCACAACCTTCACACAATTAAGAACATAGTTAGTAATTAATCATAATTAATCAAAAGTATCATTATGGTTCCAAATCGCCACATACAAGGTGAAACCGGTAAACCAACATTTGCGCGGGGACCCGATCTCATTGCATCCGGGTCAAACCCGACCCAAAACTATTTATAAATTACAAGCGCTGAAGCTATTACTAGTATTTTTTCTTTCTATTTTTAATATTTTAAATCACAAGATCTGCTCTGCATTTACTCACACTCGTTAACTGCCATTTCTGCCTCTGGCCAGATCCACGCGCCGCCGCAATGACGGATTCCGACGCCGCCGAACAACAACATTTGGAGCCACCGTCTCCCTCCACCCCCACCGCAGCCCTCTACGTCCACCCTCGCCGGGAGCCCTTCGAGCACGGCCTTCTTCCCATCCCCAAACTCATCTTCACCGATGGCGTGCAGAATCTGTCCCATATCAAATCCACTCTTCTCACCTCAAATCCAACTGAAAGAGTTAACTCGGAGACCTTAGCTCGTGTCCTTCAAATTCCTGTGGAGCATTCGCGCCTTCTGATCGAAACCCTATCCTCTGTCTTGCATGATGATTCGGATCCTATTGTAAAGGCTAGGGCTCCGGAAGAGATTGAGGAAGTAGGGGCTAATGTGTTCGATTTGCTTGTGTTTCTGTACATACAGAATTACAAAAGGTTGCTGCCGAAAGGGCACAAGGATTCTGCTGCTGTCGCCGATGTTTGGCCGTCTACGTCGGCTTTTGATGGATTTTTATCCGTGCTATCTCCATTACAGGTGATGATTTTTTGAAATCTATGGTTTTTTGGAGACCTTTCCCGGTTGGTTGTTTACGTGCTGATTTAGTTGAATTAGTGTTGGTTTTTCAAGGATTAGATGATATGTATAGCCAGTAAGACAGAGTTGTTGGTTAATGTGGATGGAAGGTGTAAGACTTTAATTTTATGTAGGATAATTTATTTTATGTGTTGATTATACGGTCCCTATTCATTTCTATACATTGGTATGTGGTGATTCTTGACCTTGTACTGTAATCACGTGTCCTCTACTTATACATTAATAACATCAAAGAATTTAGCAGTCACTTTTTATGTGTTGAGTGTAGCAAATGTGAAGATACCCACTGCTTAATGTGATAGTGTTGCCAGTAAGTTGTGTTAATTTGTTGTTGTTGTCAATGAACATGGCTCTTCTTGTTGCAGTTGGTACGCAGCAACAGCCGTAGGTTTATGCCATCTCAAACTGACGAAGAGGCTCATCAGTTATCATATCTACATAAGCACCTGGGCAACATTCTTTCCCTCTTAGCAGATGCTACAGAAGGGGAAGGTGATGATTCTATGGTAAGTAATGCTGTTGCCTTTTCTTGCATTCTCGTAGAAGTAGTTTCCTTACATAGAGTGGAGAGTATATGTATCTTTCTTGGATTTGGTCTATATAACTTACTGTGAGCTTTGCATTAAAGAGTTGACTTATCCTTTCTTCCAGGTTTTATCTGTTGATAAGTTTGAACATCTTGGATTACTGATATATTTTGGGGAAAAAGGATCTGAGAAATTTCCCTTGAGCCAAAACACTCCATTTTTTGCAAATTCAGACCCTGAAATGCCGGCATCTCCTGTTCCTGCACCACAAGTTCTAGACTGGCTTCTTCAGAACATATCCTCTACCCAGGAACATATTGCTGATAGAATAACTACAAAAGAAAGTGGGCCTAGTAATTCTTCTGATCAAGATGTTGCAATGGCTGATGTAGCCACAAGTTCTGCAAAGCCCCCGAGCAGCCTTAGGGGTCCGAGTTTGATTGAGGGCATCTCTAAATCAACATGCACAAAGCAGGCATCTGATATTAAGGGTACATCCGTAAAGGTGAATATTTTATCTTGCTTTCTTTCTTTTGTTTTAAATTTGCTTTCTTCTCTCAGGGTTGTATTTAAGCGAAAAGTAACAAAATTTATATTGGTCCGGTGCTTTTCTACAGCTCATTATACTTCTCTACTTCTGATTTCCATGTGAAATTTCACTCTCTTCCTGTGTCTTAAAATTTTATTGTTTTCTCAGGTAGTAAACTGCCACGAATCAGCAATTTACATCTTGGCACCTGTAAGATATGCAACAGTGTATGGATGTTCTGATGCAACTATTTTCCTTGGAGCTGTTGGCAAGGTAATGTATTGTTGAATTTGAAATCATCATTCTGTTGATATCTCTGGAGTATGCATAAATCATATGTTGTCGTAATTAATTTAGAAGTCTTTGCCTAAATGATTCTCTTACAGGCTGTTAGAGTTGAACACTGTGAACGTGTTCATCTTATCTGTGCAGCCAAGCGAATTTGCATTGCCAACTGCCGCGAATGCATATTCTTCTTGGGCGTTAACCAGCAACCCCTCATTGTTGGCGATAACCACAAGTTGCAGGTGAGATTTGCCTTATGTACAGTGTTTTAAGCTGTTTGCTGATAAGTACTTATTACAGAAGTTACTCAGATCTTTTTAAACTTAATAATGATTCCCATTACCAGAGAGGTTTACTTGTTTTGCTTTAATCAACATTTGTGATTGAGCTTCCTTCGCCCACTGTTTCATATGGAGTTCATCAGGTGGCTCCTTACAATACATTCTACTCACAACTGGAGGAGCACATGAATCAAGTTGGAATTGATCCTAAAGTCAACTACTGGAATAAACCTGTGGCGCTTGGAATAATTGATCCACATGATTCATTATCGCACCCTGCTGGTGGCTCAGATACCCAAGCTGAATCTGCCACATGCCTAGATCCAGATCACCTTACTAATTTTTTGGTAGGTTCTTTCATCTGCTGGAACATTCAGTGGATTATCATATATGGATTCTTCTTCTTCTTCCCTTCCTATTTTGATTCTGATCTTTCAGTAATTTCTGTTAAAAATTGCTCATGAAAGCTGTTTTATCAAAATTTTCTTCATCTGTTTATTTTTGTCTATAGGGTTTCTTTGCATATCAGTTTGTGGTTTTTCCAAGTTCTATAAATTTCTTACAGATTAATATGCACTTTAATTAACAGATGCCAAGCTTCGTGGCTACTGAACAGGCTGGTTCAACAAAAGATAACCCCTTCCCTTTGCCCGATCCTTACCTCGCATCACAACAGAAAAGTGTATGATAAAAAATTCCCGGTTTTGTGCCTCATTTGGGTATGAGGCGTCTTCCTTCTTTGACACAAATAATGATGATCCATTATTTTCTTTGATATACAGCTTAAAAGTTTGGAAGAAGTTAAGCAACTCTTAAGGGACACTGACCTTGACGAGAGCCGGAAGCGAGAATTATCTACTACACTCCATGCTTATTTCAAAGACTGGCTGCATGGTAATAATGCTTACTCACACCTTTTCTGTGTACAGCATATTTCAATGTTTCCCCCTTTTATACAAATTTGATACTCTCGTCTATTTGATTTCCCTTTATGCAATAATTTGTCATGTCGGTTAAATATAAAGAACTTATGGTTGATTTCTCTTCCCTTTTGGAATGTGCAGCATCTGGAAACATTCGACAGCTTTACTACTTACAAGGAGAATAAGAGAGCATTGCTGTAGGAAGAGCTTAATAATCAAGAATGACGTTAATTTCATGCATTTCTCCCTTCAAATTAAAACTCAGGCGCGTCAAGTTCTTCCTCTTGCCATTTTTGCTGACCTAGAGGCTGACAGGGACTTCAATGCTGCCACATCAGCCTATTTATTGTGCTTACCCTTTTGCTAACAAATTTTGTTGTAGATTCAGTACAATTCTTTTTGTGAAATTGTAGCAATCAACAAGGAGAAGATCAATCCCTCGAATCGGTTCTAGAAGAAGAGTGGAAAATGTGGAAACAAAAAAAAAGAGAAGGTGCTCTTAGAAGCTACTGTAGGACTGCATTTGTGTTGCTTGATAATTGCACCAAATGTTGCTCATATTACTTCAATTTTTTTTGAACAGTTTTTCATGTATTCTATTGTTGCCTTGTGTTGAAATACCAAACTTCTCATATGCAAAATGTAAGTAATGTTGGCAGTAGCTTTAGCTAGTTGGGGCGAGCTGGAACAACTGTTCTGCTTGGTCAGGGAAGAAAGTGATGAACAGAAACGCACCTGGGGAATATCGTTCAAAAATGAATGCAATATAAAACGGGAGATGTAGTATGAAAGTGTAGCAGAAAATTCAAAGGTTACTTACAGATGAGAACAGTTCCCAGTACTGCTGAGATTTTGCCTTGAACTGTAACCAAACCAGCCTTCCCTGCATTTTGCAGCTCGGTCGAACCCACTGAGTCGAACGTCCCTGCATTTACACCATAATACAGAGAATATCATCGAATTAATTCCTTCTGAAGAGAAAAAATGAAGGGACGTTTTTATTGTGTGTTTTTTTAGATGCAAATAGAGGTGGATTCTGAAGATAGATCACCAGGTTTTACAGATTGGAGGCCAGATGTAATGCACGCAAGATTTTGATAACCAACTTCCTCCAGTCTGTCAGCTGCAGCAGCAGACCTTCATTTTCATTACAAAATACACATCAGTTTTTCTTCTTCTTTTTTGCAACAATCCAAGAACTAATTCAATGATAATATCATATGAAGGAAATTGAAGCCTACCTAAGTCCCTCTTGACAAACAAGCAACAGCTTGCTTTCAGGTGAAAACTGGCTTTTCACAGATTGCACGAATTCTGGATTAGCCTTAGTGAAAGGCAAACCAAAGAACAAGCCAGAGAAGTTGTTGTGCACTGTCCTCTTTATAATAGTTCCTACAAATTATTAACAAAACAAAAAACTAGTTACAAACAAATTGCAACAAGACCATCACCAATTAGGATATATAAGAAAGGATGTAACATGCCTAAGTCATTGTCATCATTCTGGATGAATAATGGGGCATGGTAGCAGTCCTTAATGTGGGCTCTCTCGAACTGTGTTTTGTCACGAACATCCACTACTGCGTACCCCTCAACTGCAATCAGCTTCTTCGCCTCGTCTGAGTCCACGAAGCTCACTTCTGCTCTGATCGAAGATCTTCTTTTGTGTAGGCGTGTTCTTGTTGTTCCCACCACCAACCAAGATGGAGCCAAGTTGCTATAACCACATTCCTAGTTCGTTAATTATATGATGAGAGTAAGTAGTAGAGATGTCAAATTAGACGCTTAGGTACTTGAAGTGGCCATAATTTGAATTGCAGCAAAAAGTTAGTAGCTGAAAGTTTGTTTGTAAAGCTAAGATAATGAAGGAGAAGGTACAACAAGATTTGAGTTTCTTGATCCAAAAATAACCTTATTACACATGACAGTTGTGGTTGATAGAGGGTAGCAGATAATGAAGGCATATATGAATGCAGACAGAGAGATTGAGTGCAGAAAATAGATTGTTCCATAAATGGATGCCTCAAAAAATAAGAGTGTTTCATAAACGGTAGAAGATTCATTTTCCAGCATAATTTTCTTTATTTGAAGATTAAAAAAGCATTAGTGAATTGAAGTACCTTCGAGAGGAGAGCGCTGCTGAGGGGTTGTAACACCATATTAATCCTGCCATCTCTTCTCTATCTCCCTCTCTCTGTCTCTCTCCAGATTATGATTGGCTTTTTGCCTAGTTTTCACTAAAGGGCCCACGAAATTTGGGACTATGAATTGGTTTCTGCCACGTGGCAGTGAGAATGTAATGAGATTGGATATCTTCATTAATATGTTTTTACCCAAAAAAAGATAG
Organism: Leonotis leonurus; assembly: GCA_026898415.1. Classification (NCBI taxonomy): domain Eukaryota; kingdom Viridiplantae; phylum Streptophyta; class Magnoliopsida; order Lamiales; family Lamiaceae; genus Leonotis; species Leonotis leonurus. The sequence goes on along the minus strand of JAPKLX010000004.1, from coordinate 7,201,206 downwards.
AAATAAATAAAAATATTTGTGGGATTGGGTGATATATGTGGCATTCTCTATTTTCTTTTCATTTTGACCAAATTCAAATTTTAAATTAATTTACTTCCACTATAATTTTTATTTATTTGCATTTAATTAATGAATATTATGCTGCTATTACAAATTCGGTGAAGATTTATTTTAAATCTGGAAATTAATCCAAAAACTTATGATTATCAAATCAAAGCATGCCAAATGTTTCATTCAAATAAAATAAATAAAGTATATATTTGGTCCAAATCTTTAAACTTCTGCCTCTGCATGAACTGATTAATCGCCATTTATAAACTGGATTATACAAAATAAATTGCGGGAAAAAAAAGATTAATCTGGAAAACAAAACAACAAATCGAATGATCCAACTATCGAGAGGTGATGACTTGTTGTTTCAAGTCAGGGTGTTTATTTCAAGTAATGGAAGCTATAGAATAAAAACATTTTTTTAATTAGATTCAGGATTTTCGGAAGAGTATATAGAGATTTTTACAATCTAGTCTAGATATAGAAATATAATAAAATAAACTTTCTTATTAAAAGACATAAATTGATTCTAGTAATTTTATTTTATATAGGTCTAATAGCAAAATAGAAATTGCAGGTTTTTCCTAGTGATCTTGAATCTGAGTTAAAAATTTATTTATTGGTGTAATTTAATCTCTGTTTTTAATTTGGTTTTTTACTTTTGGTGCATCACATGAATATAATTTTATCTCAATGCAACAGAGTTACAGAACCTAATTTTAATCTAAATAGAAATGCAGTGACTCTAATTCAACCACAACCAATTATTCCCTTTTCAAGAAAATATGAACCCTACTGAGATTTGAAGAAAATTTCAACACCAATCAACTTCACATGCCATTGCCAATGTTTTTAACCATAATTTTTGTGTAAATGTTTGGCATCTTAAGAAAGTACATAAATTTTATTTTAAACTGTCATTCACCATCTGTAATGGTAATAAAAAGGGATCAATCACAAAACAATGCCCAGTACACTTATGTTTCAAAAAGAGCTTAACGGAACTGCCGCAGCAGTAACTAATTCACATTCGGGTTTGGCCTTTTCTCGCGAGTGTAGACATAATTTACCCTGCCAGTCTCCCTTTTCTCGATACCTAATACTTCGATGATGGCAGAAGTTGCTGCAAAGGTAGCTCCTGCACCCATAGCTGATGAAATGCTCCTCCCTGCAACGGATATTTTATATTTCGTCACATTTCAGAGTAAACTTATTCCAAGCACATGTCTTGTAAATTTAGGGGACAGAAGGAAAGAAAGCACCAACAAGTAACAAGTTTCCCAGGAATAGGAATTATAAGTTTGAGCAAAACAGAATAAATAACGAAAATGTTGCAGCATCTTAGAAAGACAAAGAAAACAGACAATGTGTGTACTGTTATCAGAGGATGTGCTCGTCAAATGAATTGGAAAGATTGGCAATCTTGTGAATAACGCAGTTGATTGTAAGTTGCATAGCAACCAATTTTTCACATGCACTAATATTGCCTTAGAAATATTCCTAATTCGATCATGTTGATGTTTTTCCCCAACTAAAAATGTTCTAGACACCATCAACATGATAACATAGAGTAAATCTGTTTTACATCAGAGTTAAATATAAACAGATAAAGTTCAGTAATGAGGTTTAGATGCATGCAACTACATGTAGAAAAACAGAACATATCATGTACTTGCATCCTATCAATTTTTTCTCCATAAAAATAATTTAAAACGAGATGCCTTCTTTCCTTCATCTTTATATTTGTTTAAAAACAATGAAAGGTGCCTTGTTCATTAAATAAGTATATATCTAGAGAACAAATCATTTGCCACAAAGCAATGCTAACTAATGCTAATTCTAACTGACAGTATTTCAACAAGAATAAGTGAAATAGTGATAATCATCAACTTGCGGCAGCTAAATGACAAAAGCTAATTTTATTTATAGTAAATTAGTAAGTGAAATCATCACCTTTGAAGCCAAAGACAGTAGCCCCAGCAACAAATCCTCCAACTGCTCCATTAATATAGTCTCTCTTCATCCGCTGCTTCTGCGCTAACTGCTCAAACCCCATATAGAGTCCACCAATAGCAGCAAATGTCGCTCCATGGTTACCCATCATCTTCAGTGTCCTGATCAAACCAGGAAGTGCAACACTCCGCTCAACACGAGGTACATCATGCCAAGTAGCAACAACCATGCCCCAAAAGGTACCTGCAACGAATCCAGTGGTTGCCCCTTTCATCGTTTTAATGATAGAAGACTCTTCATCTTCCATTTTCTTAAGGTCCTTGATATCCATTTTAGCTTTCTTTTGATAAATACAACAAAAAATTCTGTACAAATAAATAAAAAAAAGAACAGTCATTCATTCCTCACAACATACTGTGTTTTATGTCTCAAGAATCAAGGCAACCAATACAACAAAAGAACTCATAGCGAAAGTAATCAAAACAAATCCGAAGAAAAGCCAAAAGGTGATAACAAGTACATCGTCGGAGAACAGCATAGGAAGGATAAGTCAAGGAAATTAACAGCTGTAGTCAATGTTAGACTCCTCCCACTGGCATTTTGGGGGAAGTATTCTACAGCGTACTTGAAACTCGGATTACGGTGAATAACGCAATTGTCAATAAAAACATGAAATTTTTAAGGGAATGAGCTTCAGCCTGCAGCACTCTCACGAGAGATGGGTAAAAAAGAAAATTTTCCACTAGTTTTGAAATTAAATACATATCAACACCTCATAGTTTCCAAAATATGATCAAAGGTTTCCATAAGTCAAATGTGCATACAAAAAAGAAAGCCAATTATACTAACCAGCACAAAAGAGGCAAGATGAAAAAGAAAGAAATCATCAAATTCAAGCATACTAACAAATTTCCTAATCCTAAAGTTTCCAGCCCTAGAATCAGAATTTATACAGCTTCTCACTGCGTACTGAAGATAGAAAAGAAATGTGAAAACACGAATCAATAAGCAATTATTCCGTGCATCTATCCGAGAAGAAGAAGCTCACCTGATGAAAATGCGAATATCAGATCTGTCGGAGACAGGGAGGAGCGAAGAGAGATGAGACCAATGTGAATTTTTTTTTCTCAAAAAAAGAAAAGAGAAAATGAAGCTGATGTGGAAATTGACAGAACTTGTGCGCTTATTGAGTTTAGCTGCAATAAATGAATTTGGACTACATATAAGAACGGCCCAATTTGAAGCAAAGCCCAACAACCCCAAGTATGAAGTATTACGTCACCGCTACAACGAAGAAAGCAAGGACAATTTATTTAAAACGAAACTGTGAAACAGACATGAAAGCTAAAAAATTCCAAAATCACGAGGATTTTTGCAATTTTATGCTTCACTAAATCCGAAATCATCAGCACAAGGAAATGCAGAATCAAGAAGAAATTTGGAACCTCCCGACCGACATCGCATTTGCTCGTCTCGGACGTAAAATCATCACTTACATTCAACTGTTTTCAACTGTAGTTTTTGTTGTCCAACATAACCTGGTTTAATTTATAGTTTTTTTCTTCCAAATTGAGTTGATATGTTGATTCATTGAAGAATCTATAAAGAAGCGAAGGAAAAGCTGAAAAAAGGAAGCTGTATTGCGAATGCAGAAGAAAGTGATTGACTAAGCTTTCATCGTTAGAAAAGCGTGTTTTATCTTTTACGTTTTTTTTAGTTGGTTAGGCGTTTATACGCATAAACTAAATGGTAGTTATTTCTATAACTGCCTTCCTTCCATCTATAAATATATATTTATCTCTGTATGTATCCATTGAAGAGTATTGAATAAAATTTGATTTCTCTCGCCTCGTTTCCACTTCTATTTTTCTCTCATCTTTCCATTTTGATATGGTATCAGAGCAGAATCCGCTTGTTAATCTCTTATCTGTATTCTCTTTTTCTTGTTTCTTTACTCTGGAATCATGGTCAAGATCAACCGTGAAACTGAAGATTATGGCTCCCCACTCTATCTCCACCCTAGTGACAGCCCTGGTTTTACCCTCGTCGCTGAGCCACTCACGGGAGAAAACTACACAAGCTGGAGTAGGTGTATGGAAACCGCTCTGATGGCAAAGAACAAACTGCCACTTGTAGATGGCACCTTGACCAAACCTAATGTTCAAGATGAGTCATATGGTGCATGGATGCGGTGCAACAGCATGGTCGTTTCCTGGCTGCGAAGTTCAACCAATAGTGAAATACGCTCGAGTCTTCTCTATATGGACACGGCGCACAAGATATGGAATGATCTTCTTGAACGCTTCTCCGAAGGAAATGTGGCCAGATTGTTCCAACTGAAGCAGCAACTCTTTAGAATCTCACAAGGACCATGCAGTGTGAATGAGTATTACACCAAAATAAAGGCAGTATGGGAATAATATATGAATCTCCAACCTGCGTCTTGGTGTAATTGTGATGAAGGGGGAAAGAAACGGAGCAAATTTCAACAACAAGACTTTGTTCTTCACTTCTTGATAGGGCTGAATGAATCCTATTGTAATGTTAGATCCCAGATTATACAAAGAGACCCTCTACCATCCATATCCAAAGTCTTCGCCCTAGTTATCCAAGAAGAAAGACAAAGAGGCATTGGTGATATCTCCATCCCTATTACTTCCAGTGGAGGTTCAAGTGAAACTACCAACATACTTGCTAATGCTGCTCAATGCAACTACAAGAACTTCAAGGATGGAAAGGATAGGTATCATTGCACCCATTGTGGACGCAAGAATCACACAGTTGACAAGTGTTTCCAACTCCACGGCTACCCACCAGGGTTCAACAAAGGAAGGAACAGGTTCAGTGGTGAATATAAGGCCAATGAGAATAGCTTCAAAGGAGTATAAAGATCAGTTAACAATGTTAGTCAAGATCAGTCCAGTGGAGCTGTATCTGGCATAACAGATGAGCAATGTCAAAGGATCATCACTATGCTGCAAAACAAACTTCAAGTCAATACTCCATCAACATCCACATCAGAGGACCAAAACACCATTCCTGCCTTCAGTGGTAACCTTTATTTCCACAATATGTATATCAATTCCTGTCATCTTTCTCCTAACACATGGATCATTGACAGTGGGGCCACACATCATGTATGTTGTAATCTAAACCTGTTTAATGAATCCACTCCTATCCCTAACACTTCTGTGACCTTACCTAATGGCCTAAAAGTTCCCATAGCTAAGTCGGGGACTGTCAATATAACTCACACTATAAGCCTAAAGAATGTTCTATTTGTTCCTGTCTTTTCATACAATCTGCTGTCTATAAGCACTCTTATAAATGATAATTATTGCCAAGTGTTGTTCTCACCTACAGGTTGTGTTATACAGGATGTTTCAACGGGGATTAAGATTGGGAAGGGTGAAAGAATAGGAAACTTGTATGTCCTTAGCATGCCTTTACATGTTAGCAGCGTAGTTGTTAGTGAAAGCACATGGCATGCAAGACTTGGACACCCTTCACCAGAAAAACTTAGAATGCTTAGCAAGACTATTAGCTTTAAACCATCATGTAATACTCACTGTGAAATATGTCCTTTAGCCAAGCAAAAGAGGTTATCATTTCCAGTTTCACAGTCTAGAGCTGATGCTATTTTTGATTTGATACATTGTGATGTTTGGGGACCTTTCTCCCCTTGTACTGTTCAAGGTCACAAGTATTTCTTAACCATTGTTGATGATAATTCTAGATTTGTATGGACTTACTTACTTCTATCAAAATCATGCGTTGCCACCACCCTTGCATCATTTTTCTCCCAGGTTCTCACGCAATTTAATAAAAAGATCAAGACTATTCGATGTGACAATGGTACTGAGTTTTCTCTGCCTTCTCTCTATAATGATTATGGTACTATAGTCCAACATTCATGTGTTGCTACTCCACAACAAAATGCTAGAGTTGAGCGTAAGCACCAACACCTCTTAAATGTTGCTAGGAGCCTGTACTTTCAATCTAAGATACCCATTGAATGTTGGGGAGATTGCATCTTAACTGCATCTTACTTAATAAATAGAACACCTTCTAATGTTTTAACTAACAGATGGTTAACACCCTATGAAGTTCTTTTCCAAAAGAAACCTGCATACAATCACTTAAAATCCTTTGGTTGCTTATGTTATGCTTCAACTCTATCTGTTGGTAGATCTAAGTTTGATCCTAGAGCCTTAAAATGTGTCTTCCTTGGGTATCCATCTGGTGTGAAGGGGTATAAGGTTATGGACTTAAAAACTCACCGTGTCTTTATATCAAGAGATGTTGTGTTTCATGAAGAAATGTTTCCCTTTGCATCTCATAAGACACCAGACTTCCCTTTACAAACTTTGCCTCAAAACCATTTTATTGATCCTTTTTCATACTACCCTCAGTCCAGTGACCCTCCTAATTCACCCCAAAGGAGTATTGAAAACCCTAATTCACATAAAATCACACATTCTGGCAGAATCTCTAGACCTCCATCCTTCTTAAATGACTATGTGTGTGGCACTGCCCTATCATCATCTCTATATCCCCTTCATAAATACATTTCATACTCTAGGTTAAGACCACCACAATGTGCTTTTACTACTGCTATAACTGCCATTCATGAGCCACACACATATAAGCAAGCTGTTAAGTTTCCTGTATGGCAAGCGGCTATGAGTGAAGAACTAAAAGCTTTACAAGCCAACAATACATGGACTATAACGAATCTTCCACCTGGAAAAACTTCCATCGGCTGTAAATGGTTGTACAAGATTAAATATCTAGCTAATGGACAGGTTGAACGTTATAAAGCTAGGTTGGTTGCTAAGGGTTACACACAACAAGAAGGAATTGATTATCTAGACACTTTTTCTCCTGTTGCTAGACTTGTATCTGTCAAACTTCTATTAGCTGTTGCAGCAGCAAAAGGATGGACTCTACACCACCTAGACATTAACAATGCTTTTCTGTATGGAACTCTTAAAGAAGACATCTACATGGACCTTCCTCCTGGCCTGCTCAGTCAGGGGGAGTACTGCCAAAAACCCCCTCTGGTATGTAAACTTCAACGCTCTTTATATGGCTTGAAACAAGCATCAAGGCAATGGTTTCTTGCCTTTTCTGCAGTCCTAAAAGGATTTGGACTTTCACAGTCAGTAGGTGACCACTCACTATATTACATGAACACATCTAAATCATACTTTGGTCTTATAATATATGTTGATGATATCCTTATTGCTACTAATGACAATGCCATACTGACTTCCTTCAAGAAATACCTTAGCACACACTTTAAATACAAGGACTTAGGGAAACCAAAATACTTCTTAGGTCTAGAAATAGCTAGAAATCAAAAAGGCATATTCTTGTGTCAAAGAAAGTATGAACTTGATTTGCTTGAAGATACAGGAATGATGGGATGCAAACCACATAAGACACCCATGGATTCAAACCTCAAAATACAACAAGAAGGCTCTGAGCCCTTAAAGGAACCAAAGGAGTACAGGAGACTTATAGGAAGGCTGTTGTACCTTTGCATAACCAGACCTGACCTTACATTTGCAGTGCACAAGTTGAGTCAATTTCTGACCAGACCATGTGCACATCACATACAGGCCACCCATAGAATCATGAGATACATCAAGGGAAGTCTAGGTAAGGGCTTGTTCTTCCCTGCTTCATCTGACCTTGCTCTTAGCATGTTTGCAGATGCAGATTGGGCATCATGCCCGGACACTAGAAGGTCGATCTCAGGGTACTGCTTGTTCTTGGGACCTTCCATCATAGCATGGAAATCCAAAAAGCAACACGTAGTATCTAGATCATTGGCTGAGGCGGAGTATAGAGCGATGGCGCAAGCGGCGTGCGAGGTGGTATGGATAAAGAACTTACTTAATGACCTTGGAGTAACTAGCACCAAGCCAGTGCCATTGTTCTGTGACAACAAAGCTGTTGTGTATCTAACATCCAACCAAACATTCCATGAAAGAACTAAGCATATCGAAATCGACTGCCACTCTGTCAGAGAAAAGTTCCAAAATGGGATTATCAAACCTATGCACATTGATAACTCTCACCAACTTGCTGACATTCTCACCAAACCTCTCCACCCAGCTGCGTTCCACAAAAACCTTAGCAAGATGGGGATGATGAATATCTTCTCCCATCTTGAGGGGGAGTATAAAGAAGCGAAGGAAAAGCTGAAAAAAGGAAGCTGTATTGCGAATGCAGAAGAAAGTGATTGACTAAGCTTTCATCGTTAGAAAAGCGTGTTTTATCTTTTACGTTTTTTTTAGTTGGTTAGGCGTTTATACGCATAAACTAAATGGTAGTTATTTCTATAACTGCCTTCCTTCCATCTATATATATATATTTATCTCTGTATGTATCCATTGAAGAGTATTGAATAAAATTTGATTTCTCTCGCCTCGTTTCCACTTCTATTTTTCTCTCATCTTTCCATTTTGATAGAATCGCTGGTGGATCGGAAGAGGATTCCGGCGGATTGGAGGAAGCGAATGGTGGCTGTGAGGGCGAAGATTACGACGTCGTTAGCTGCACTGCCTAAAGACATTGATCCTTTCTTCCAAACCCTCGAACTCGAAGGTTCTACATCACTTCTTATTTAGTCAGTTATCTGCATTTTTATTTCCTGTAACTCCTCTCTACTTTGTTAGTCAGTTCCATCTCTTATTTTATCAAACCGTGATGATCAGTATTTGTTAAGCTCCAGTGTGAGCATATGTGCTTCTGGGAGAAACAGAAGTTTGGGAAATGCTAATTGCCTTAAGATTCTGAAAGTTGATCAACCCTATGCATAGATGAGTAGCATATCTTAGTTACCAAACATAGCATTACCATACTACTCATGTTTTAAGCTATGATATCCTATATAACAGTCGTTTTTCTTAACTATCTGAACATCAGGTTTTTGGATCGTTTGGTGACTCCACGTATTATTAAGACTCTCAATTGCTCTCAAAAAGCCTTGATAATATTGTACTGTTGAAAGCAATAAAGGATTACACGGAGTAGTAGCTTTGTGAGGGTGAACTAAAGAAGCTAGTGCTGGTTGATCTGAAAGATCTCTCAAAGTCTGCTTCTGCCACATCTGCTGCTGTTGGGTTCAGAAGTCGACTCAGCGACTCCACGATTTCAGCAATCGAGGGCCTAAATTCCTGCTCGGGCTGTTTCATCAGAGAGAGAGAAAGAGTTAGAATTAGAATCATAACTAAGTTGTGTAGTGTTTAATTTGGGGTGTTTTTCCAATACCTGAATGCACAGAGAGACTACATCAGCAAAACGAGAAAGAGACTTATAGGGGATCGTATTTTTCACGGTCGGATCGACCATCTGTGCTAAGCACGTGCTGTCGTGTAGCCTCAGTGAAGCCCATCTCACCAGAGACTGCTCTCCCGGTGACCGTGTACTGCGCAGAGAGAGATAGAAGGAAACACAAACTATGAGAACAACAGCAAAATTGGGAAGTAGAAGCAGGAAAAGAGTTTGTATAGAACACCGCACTTGTCATAGGGTTTTCTTCCTGTCACAAGCTCCAACAGCAGCACCCCAAATGAATACACATCAGCCTTTGAGTTACCAGAGTTAGTTTGTACACGTTCTGGTGCTATGTACCCACTATCAGCAATTGCCATTTCAGAAGCCTGCCCATGCACACTTCCTAATTTCAGAAGGAGAGAAAGAGAAAGAAGATGATGAAGAAGAGTTAGGAAGTATACACATACCTTGAGCTTAACTGTGTTCCTAGAAAGGGGTCTCAGTATCGCCAAGCCACAATCACAGACATAGGGTTTGAACTCTTCATCAAGTAAGATATTAGCAGCCTTCAAGTTGCTATGTGAAATAGGTGGCACAAATGATGAATGCATGTACCTGAGAGCCAAAAACAATTCATATAAGTAGATTAAGGGATAGGATAACTTAGAATGACAAAAGGCTATTTATCTTCTACTCACTCCAGAGCTCGTGCTATGCCAAGAGCAATCTGAAGGCGGGTGACCCAGTTCAGTGACTTGTGAGGAACAGAATGCAAAGCATCATCAAGTGACAAGTTTCCGATGAATGGATACACAAGGAGATGCTGCCCATGCTCCATGGAGTAACCAAGCAGAGGCACAATGTTGGGATGCTTCAAACGTGATATGTTCTTAATCACATCAAAAAATTGTTGTTCTTCAATGATGGATAAAGGTATTGTCTTAATGTTCTTCACAGCCACAACCTACCAAAACAGAGGATGTATCATGTATGTGTCAGAAAATTACTCCCTCAAAAGATGCTGCAAGCCTGCAGGTTGAAGAATAGCACAGATTTAAGTACCGTGCCATCTGGAAACTGCGCTTTGTAAACAGAACCAAGTGATCCTTCACCAATAAAGTGTTCTTCACCAAAGCTGTTTGTTGCTATTTGAAGCTCTGCTATAGTGTACACTCTTGGAATAGCTCCCATCTTAATCTTGGAGAAACTTCTCCTCCTTGGTAGTTTCAGTGTTCTTGTTCGAAGAGGAGGCAAACGGGAGGGAGTGATCATCGGTGAGGAACTGAATCCTGATGTGTGGGGGCTGCCTTGTCCACTCACAGATGCGTAATCTATGCCAGAAGAGCAGATATAAAAGGTTGGAAAAAGGAAAACATAAGAATGTATAAGATTGCTACCTCGGAGTGTATCAGTTGGGAGAGATTTCATGGAGTCTCCGAGACTCAATGAGCTTCTGCGCCTTTTCACAAAGGCCCATTGCTTCTGAACAAGAACTGTAAGAGCTGCACATGCTGCAACCATTATGATTCCACCGATTATTAGAAGTATCTCAACAGCATTTGGTTTCTTCTTTTTGTAAGCTCCTTTCACTCGAGAAGGACTGTTCTCAAAAGCACTAAAATTTGCTGATGCTGGACTGCTCTGCTCTCTCGGCACAGAGTCAGTAGGGAAGTTCCAAGGTGGATAGTTTGTTTCTCTCACAAATTTATTTCCCCCTATCCTGAATTAAGACAACCGTCTAGTCAAAAAAATCACAGAAGCCAATCAATTGAAGAGTCATTAAAATCATACCATAAATTGGGTATATTTTGGAAGCTTTCTGGAATAACACCACTGAAATGGTTATCTTGAATATTCCTGAAGTTGGGACTAGTGAGTGTATAATCATCTAAAGTATGATAGGGAAAAAAAATCAAATTATCATTAGATATACATACAGCTCAGTGAGAGATAGATTAGCCAAGAAAATTACTGATCCAGTAAATTGGTTACTCTGCAAAAACCTGCAATAATCCCCTTCAGTTATTTGCATTTGCCACAGTGAGGATACAGAACTTAGAAGAAACTCACAAGCCTGTAAGGTTTTGTAAAGATTGAAACGAGGTCGGAAGATCTCCAGTAAAGCTATTAAACGACAAATCCCTGATGAGAAAAGAAGATGCCATTTCTCAGAAGAAAGGAAAAGGATCATAAAGAAATTTCAATAACTGTAGATTAACTTAGCATACATTAGCTTCAGATTCTCAAGGCCAGAGAACACATCTCCTAACGATCCAGATAATGAATTGTGGCTCAGGTTCCTACTCGCAGTAAAACACGAGTAATCATACATTAGGCTTTTGATTTCAAAGAAATTTTGTCTATGAACATTATTAGGAATGAAGCTACTCACAGATGTCGAAGGTGTTTCATCTTCTCTATTGAGTATGGAAAGCTTTGACTAAATCTGTTCTCAGCTAAGTTTCTGATATACATTGATGAGAACCAAAACAGTGATTATTGCAAATCACTGAGATAGTCTTATATGAACAAGCTAAGATTAGCATCTCACAAGTTTGTAAGATTAGGAGGTAAGTTGTAGGGGATTGATCCCTCGATGTCGTTTGAACTAAGGTCCCTAATAATATCACATAGTCGAAGAATAGGTTAGAGGGCAGGACTTGGAATTTGATAACAGAATCTAACAAAAACGTTATTACAAATGCTTTAGATTCTTGAGATTGGATAGCTCAAGTCCAAGACTTCCAGTTAGCCCCAATCCATGAAGTTTACTGAAAAAAGGGAACACAAATAAGAAGCTATAGTAACTATTATGGTCAACCTATAACAATAATTCATCGTTTCGCATCAATAATGAAGAATTACAGGTTGAAAACCGATGATCCAAGGCATTGAACTCCAGTCCAGAGTTCTTCACATGGGTTTCCATTCTCTGCTTTCCAATGCTCCAGCTGCGTCGGTCTGTTAAGGGACTTATACAGACCTTGAAGAGCTTGAACTGCACAACATGACTCCGATTTTCAGTTGCTTTCAAAAGCAGAATAAGTTAGCAATCTAATTCAATTTTCAGCAGAAAGTTCACGAATACAGTGTATATAAGCAGTCTAGTAACAGTGAACGGTAATTCAAGATTGAAGTTCAAGGAAGAGTACTTACCATCTAATTCATCAGTGATTGCCCAAGACTGAAGTCCCATTATCGCACAATAGAGAGCCAGGATCAGAAAGAACGGATTATTGGCCATATTTACTTAAATCTTCTCTCAAATAATTTCTGCAAAAATACCAGGAAAATCAAAGAAAGGATTAGCAGCATACTTAAGGAAATCAAGAAAATTGATTTTACAGTATTAAACTTGAAAGTCTTGATGAAGCTTGGCATAATCGCATATGTGAAAATCAAGAAAAGTATTTCGAACATTATTCTGCTCCAAACTTCAATCAGAAGGAAAATCTAACAATATGAGAATATTTCACCAAGTGATACACAAACAAATCAATTCAAGAAGATCAAATTCAAATCAGAAATACCAATTCTTGCGCAAACAAGCGCACAAATATGACATGAAATCACAAAATTTCACTACACATACAGATCACAAGCAAGTGGCAACTATTCACATCGCTTGTACACTCGAATTTATAGTAGTACACGAAAATGAGTTGCAGAAAAACCACAAAGAAAACTCTTTCAAGAACCAGAGAATATTCCTCGCAAGCACACACTCAATCTGTAGCCATATATGTAATGTAATGCAAGCGTGCATGCACATGGATACAGCATTTGTAGATGCACCATCTCCGATAAGTAGAGAGAATCATGGATTGGCTTACCTCTAGAGAACAAGCGAACGAGAGACACAGAGTGGGTTGACAGTGAATGAATAGAGCAATGAAGCTGAGAAAATGAGATGACTGGATTCTGCCGCAAAAACGGTTATGTAGTTACAGGCGCGTGATATCGACGTGCTTCAAAGCCTAATAAGGAGCTGTATAGTTTAATCGCTTTTGGAAATTACTAAATTATCCCTTTCGTATTCATAACTAATTAGAAACGCTCCATATTACAGGAGTATCTTTTATGGATTCTACCTGCATCATATTGCTACAGACTCGTACTATATAATGTGTATATGTGTGTGCTAAATTGACTGTATTTTGAGATTAGTGTGTGTTGAACACTCTAGTATCAGCTTTTTTCTTGTTCTGTTGTCATAGGTCTTCTGGGGGAAGTAGGTTTACTGCAGGCAAAGTGCTCGACGAATTGCCCCACTAAGATTTTGGGGGAATCTCAGTTCGTAATAGCGACGTGAAATGGGTGTGTTATTAGCAATTTCTAAGGATTTTCTTGAAAACGTTGAATTTGCTTCAGCTATATGTTTTCACGCAAAATTCTGCTTTTGAAGTGGTGAGAGAGAAGAAAAACTGGACCATTTTAAGTCTCGAACATATTCGTTCCAGTTTTACTATATTTTCTGGGATTATAGGCGAGATTCAAGTGGCTGACATAGGCATTGCTTTCGAACAGAACTGAGGAGGAAGATGGTTTTTTTTATTAAGTCCTATACTACTTAAGCAAATAGTCATATCACACAAGACGAGCTTCAGAAAGCACGCTACAAGTTTCATGAGTGAATGAATTTAGATATGGACTGTCCAAAGTATCCGTTGTTTTTCGGCACGAGAAAATGATAAAGAGATTGCAGTCTACGCTGAGATGTTCTCGTAGCCACGCAAACCGCAGCATTCACAAAGCTGTGCATTGGAGTTTCAAGAATGAGCAACCTTTTAACATATATATAGGTTCCTTGTGCAGGCAAAAGCTTTACAGAGATGCCCTTTACACATTTGATGCTTTAGAAAATAAAGCAGATATCCTAATTGATCCAAGCACCTATATACATTTGATATATGCAAGTTCATCTCTGAGATCCGTGGACTATGCAAGGAAAATTCACGACCATGTTTCGAGATCCAACTTGCTGCCCTATATGAATCTTGAGAACCACATCATCAATATGTACGGAAAATGCGGATCAACAGCGGATGCCAAGAGAGTTTTTGACAACATGTGGGAGAGAAATGTCGTGAGTTGGACCTCATTAATTGCTGGATACTCGCAGAGCAGTCCGTACATTGAAGCTATCAAACTGTATATCCAAATGCAGAGATCAGGCTTTATGCCAAATCAATTTACATTTGGAAGTGTGATTAAAGCTTGTTCTAACCTGGTAGAGACTAGTTTGGGGGAGCAATTACATGCTCAGGTAATAAAGTCTGTATCCGGATCTCACCTTATAGCTCAAAATGCTCTGATTGCAATGTACAGCAACTTTGGTCAATTTAATGAGGCATGGGATGTTTTCTCCTTAATCAAGTCCAAGGATTTGATTTCCTGGAGTTCGGTTATTTCTTGCCTTTCAAAACATGGTCATGAGTTGGAAGCTCTGGGTTGTTTTAAGGAAATGTTGTCACAGGGTACTTTCCACCCGAACGAGTTCATTTTCGGGAGTGTTTTTAGTGCTTGTGGCTCTCTAGGTCAGTCTGCATGTGGTAGTCAGATACATGGGGTAAGTGTAAAATATGGGTTTGAAGGCAATGCTTTTGCAGGTTGCTCCCTCACTGATATGTATGCAAGATGTGGTTTCTTGTGTTCTGCAAAAATTGCATTTAACGTGATAGAGAACCCCGATATAGTGTCATGGAATGCAGTAATAGCAGGCTTTGCATACGGTGGTGATGCAAATGAAGCTATGATGTTCTTTTCTAAGATGAGGCAGTCGGGATCAGTGCCCAATGATATCACTGTCCGCTCCCTTCTTTGTGGCTTCACTGATCCATTAAAACTCTCTCACGGGAAACAGGTTCATTGCTTTACTATAAAGACTGGATTAGTTCTGGATATTCCAGTATGTAACACATTACTTACAATGTATGCTAATTGCTCAGAACACCTGGATGCATATAACATGTTCAATGATATTCGAGGAAGTGCAGATCGAGTCTCGTGGAGTTTTATAATCGCTATGTGCTTGTATCTGCAGCGAGCTGCAGAAGTTTTCTCCTTATTTAGAGCAATGCTGCTATCTCACGTGAGGCCAGATCATTTTACTCTGGCTAATGCTCTCGTAGCTTGTGGAAGAGTTGCCACATTAGAAATGGGGGAGCAAGTTTACAGCTGTGCTGTGAAAATCGGGCTCAACTTCAACATCATGGTCATGAATGGATTGATTGATATGTATGTCAAGTGTGGATCGCTCGAGAGTGCTAGGAAGGTCTTTGACAGCATGCCAAACCCGGATGTTGTTTCATGGAGTAGCTTGGTCATGGGGTACGCGCAGTTTGGCTCGGGGGAAGAAGCCCTGAGTCTCTTCATCAAAATGAAGAAACGGGGCGTGAAACCAAACCAAGTTACGTTCGTGGGCATTTTGACTGCTTGCAGCCATGTTGGATTGGTGGAGGAAGGTATGCGATTGTTTGAATCTATGGAACGTGAACACGGTGTGGTTCCAACGCGGGAGCACGTCTCGTGCATTGTCAACCTTCTTGCTAGAGCTGGGCGCATACGCAAAGCCGAGGCTTTTGTGAATCAACTCCATTTTGAACCTGATGTAGTGATATGGAAAGCTCTGCTAGCTGCATGCAAGAACCATGGGGACGTCGAAGGCGGGAAACGCGTTGCGGAGAGACTCTTGAGGATCGATCCTTGGAATTCCAGTGCTCATGTGTTGTTGTGCAACATATATGCCTCTGCTGGTGACTGGGAAGGTGTTGCTAAGTTGAGAGGTATGATGAGAGAGAAAGGGGTGAAGAAGGTGAGAGGAGAAAGCTGGATCAAAGTCAAGGATAGGATCCATGTTTTCTCAGCAAAAGATGGATTGCACCAAGAAAGGGAAAAGATCTTCTTCATGTTGGAGGAGTTACTGTTGCACATTTCTGATGTTGGTTATGATCCCTCCTTCCAGTAAGTCATTACCATTCTACACCAAAATTGAGTAATTCAGTGTTTGTTATTGCATACCAGATCTTCTATTTCAAGCCTACTTTTTTTGTTAACATTACTATTAAACTGGCAATTATGTACTAATATGTGTGTGTGTATTGTAAATCAACTAGCAAATGTCACTTTCAGGAATAACATAAACACTTATCATCCTCATAGCATAGCATAAAGTAGTTAAGGAAAGCAAGGTTCAAGATTCCACAAAAGACTACTACAAGTCATCGAGAAAAGAAAACAGGAAATTCAATATCACATTGCGTGCTCAAAGGGACCAATTCATATGCTGCAGGGATGCCTCATACTCCCTAGAGTGAATGAGCTCGTGAAAGTGTTCTTCGTTCGGCTGAGCCAACCCGAGCTCCCCAACGAGTTCAGTACCATCAGAGCAAGAGGCTTGTCCTCGGCCGAGATCAGTAGGCATCTCATTCACAAAAGGAGCAATGGTCTTTGCACCATCATCGATTGATAGTGGTTGAGCCATGGATGTGCAGAGGGAATGGCTTAATCCCGGGCTCATGGATAGGGTTCTTGAGCCCCAAGGCTGAGTTGACAGAAGAGAGAGAGCATTGGCGGAGTCAGGGCCTCCGATGAAACATCCTTCTGAGGATATAGGTGGTGGACCTTGAAGCAGCAGTAGAGGATTCTGTGAGTTGCTCTGCAGTGGAATGGGATACTTCACTGCTACGGAAGCTTGATTTCCCATCACTTGTTCGGTCGGCCATGAGTGTCGGCCCGTGGTACTGGAGTACGAGCTGAAGTCCATCACGAAACCTCTGAATTTGCTACGATCTTCTGACATGCAAGACATCAAAATATCAAGAGAAAGAGACAGAGTCAGGGTTAAGGAGAGTTTAGCTGAGTGGTGACTAACCAAAAATGGATGGAGAGAAGCTTCCATAGCGAGTGGACAACAAAGACGATGCTGGTGGCTTCCTCCTACGCTCATTGTGCCCAGCAAGGCGCCTCCGGCAACTCCGCTTTCCTTGATCGAATTCGGATAATTGATGAAATCTGGAGGGAAGCTTACAAGAAGCTAAATTGTTACAGCATAAATTTGACAGACAAAAACAAAGTGTGTCCCTAAGCATGTAATAGAGTATATTTTGTCTTTCAAAATCTGTTCATATCCTCTTGTATGATTATTACAAAGAAGCGCCTAATCTACACCATGCCTCTCCTTCTCCTAAGCAGACTTTGATACTATGACTGTCATAAAATTATATTATTGACTTGAAATGTGGCCACAAATTAAAACTTGCAAAACTTTTTTTCTTTTTAATGAAACTGGATTAGCTCCTATCCCTATCCCTAAGCAAGAATAGGACAAGAAGTACCTGCTTGCAAGATATTTACAGTCTTAATTATAATTTCTAGATGTATATATCCATTAAAGCTGAACGTACAAAGACCTATAAATCCACCAAAATGTAGTAATAGTTGTATCTTTGCTTACCTAAAAAGCCTCAACAGCAAGAACAGCCAAAAAAAACCCCAACTATAGAACGTCTAATTTAATCAAGTTCATTAGTACTTGACTTTTTATTTACATGTATGCTTGTAATCATTTTGCAAGGCAAGTAGAAACCAAAGGCAAAGAAAGGTCTTCGAATATTAAACATATTTTCATCAAATCTTGAATGGTTTACAGCATAAGTCCATAAACATCAGCTTTATCCAAATACATTATTTTACATCAGAAAAGAACCAAAAAAAGCCTTAAAAATCCAAACTTTCACACACACAGAGACGCCAAGATTAAAGTTTTCTGAAATTTTTGGAAGTCATCGAACATCACTATCAAAAGCAACAACAGAGTTAACCAGTCAAAGAAAATAGAAGGAAAGCACCATATATACAAACAGCAAAGCTACATCCAACATCAAGATGAGAACCAAAACGTAAAGAAAATGAGAAGAGACCATGAACTTTGAACATAAAAGTACAAATAAATTCAAGAACCCCCAAATTCCCTCATATTTCAGTAGTATGTTATTCTTTCTACAAATTACTGAGAGAGAGAGAGAGAGGGGACCTGCTGCACTGCTGGCAAAACCTTTGCTCAAGGCCAGAAACAATGACCTTGGGAGTCTTAGAATGCATACTACAAACTTTGTGCCTTGAATAGTAAGCCTTAGCATCACTCAGATCTGCTCCGCATCCCTCCACCTGGCACACAGCCTGCACCACCGCACTCCTCCCCCTCTTCGCCGGAGACGGCGGCTGCATCCCACAACCCTCACCCTCAAAGTATATTTTCTTCCCAAAGTTCAACCCACTGAGTGAATCAAGCCCAGCTGAAGAAGAAGAGGAGGAGGAAGAAGAGCCCTTTTCCATTCTTGATGCCTAGAACACATTCATTTCTGCTATAGTGCTATCTGAATCAGATTGAACCCACATGCATTATTCTAGGCACATAAAAATAGATTTCTAAACACAAATGGAATTTATTTTTGTATATAATACGATAAAAATGGGGTCTTTCCCTCAGTAAAAGGGGTTCCTTTTGTATTCTCTCACAGGATACAAAATACTTGAAAAGCTATAAATTTGGAAAGAAAGAACAAAACACACAGATACACGCACTGACACACACATGCAGAAACTTTTAACATGGAGCCTTGCAAGTTGAAAAGAGTGTTCAGAATCAGAGGTCCAGAACGCAGATAAGTAAAAAATTTCAGAAAAAACATTAATGGCGCAAAGAACGCAGAGGCTGCTGATGTGAACTGTGTGTGTTTCTGTGGAAGAGATGTGAAAACCTGAGAATGGGCCATAAACGCAAGCTTGAGGTCTACGTATTACTGTCGAAATAATGGAGCTCAAAGCAACTGTGAAGTACTCTTCTTTTGTTATTTATAGAGGTCATGTACAGCTTCACAACACATCGCTTTTTCTTTTCTTTTGTTATTTACACAAAACTTACTTGATTGAATTTCAACGACGACTCTACATTTGTAATCTATCACAAGTGTTAATCTTCATATTATCTACTTTAAAGCCAAATTGACATGATTAAGAAATTCCCCTAACATAAAAGATATAGCAAGTACTATAATTTTGCGAAGTTTTATACTCCCTCCCACTAAATTTGGCACATTTTTCTTTTTGGGACGTTCCACTAGACTTGACACATTCTAAAAATAACAAAAAATATCTCTACAAAAATATATGGACCATACCACTTTTATACCTTTTACATTACTTTATACATTCTCCTTAATAACCGTACGAAAAAAAAACCAAATTCTATTTCTAAGCATGGCAACTCAAGAAAGCCAAATTTGAACCAAAACATTTGTACTTCTATCATGTCTTCAAGACTTCAACCAATCATTATTCATTATCCTTGTTATGGATAATTTTATTAGTACATCTATCTCTACACCCAAAATTCTACTCTTCTATGTCAAATTTTAAATATGATTACATTATTATTAATGTTTTTCCAAAGGATATTATGACATAATTGATTCATACTTATTGGTAATTCAAGTTTAATTTAGGTAGAGTAAGTTATAAGTTATTAAGAAAATGTATATACTAAAAAGTGAAAAAAATAATACTCCATTCGTCCCAACTAGCTTGAGTCATATTCTTTTTCGGATCGTCCCAACTAGCTTGAGTCATTTTCTTTTTAGGAAACATTTATTACACACACAAATTTAAATACTTCTTCCGTCCCGCTAGATTAGAAGCATTTATTTTTTGATCGTAAACTAATATTTGCTTTATTTTTGTTTTTTGTAACTATGGCCCACATACTTTTAAGTTGTAAAAGTTACCAAAAAAAGAAATGCGTCTAATTTAGTGGGACGTCCCAAAAAGGAAAATGCTTCTAATCTAACGGGACGGAGAAGTAATATATATTTATATCATCACTTTATACTTTAAACACACTCTTTAACTCTTTAATTCTCGTGCCGAAAAGAAGTGTCACAAGTTAGTTGGGACAAAGGGAGTACTAATACTACTACTACTAATAATAATAAATAATATTATTTTTATTCACGAAAAGTATATTTTTAATGTATACTACTCCCTCTGTCCCACTTTATTACACATACAAATTTAAATAATATATATTTTTATCACCACTTTATACTCCTTTTCAACTCATCATAACATTTCTTAATTATCGTGCCGAAAAGTTTTGCCCCAACTTAAGTGGGACGGAAGGAGTATTTGAATTGTTCACTATAAATGTTTTTAAATATAATCTTCACATCATAATCAATATTTGAAATTATAAGAAATAAATTGATTAGTAAGGTGATACTACATGATGTAAATTTGTGTACCCTTAATTGATATAGTACTTTGAAATTTTAATAAATTTTCACAAAAACTGTACATGCACGTATTGAAATAGCATTTGTGCAACTTTTTCACTGCAAAAAATTTGAAAAATGTTTCTAACATCACTTATGCATCTGAAAAGGTAATGCAGTAATCATGTAAACTAGATCTCCCTCGATGATGGAAACATAAATAGAAATACTATTCATTTCTACTGCGAATGTCTACATACTTCTTTTATTTATTTTATTGAAAAACTAAAATGAAAATGAGTTGGAGATGGTGGATATTTTATAGATTTGACAGTGCGAATATTTTCATGCATCACTTCACTTGCTTTCAATCTTCCAAGTATCTAACTTTCAAGATGTAGACACATATATGAGACAAAAGACTTTGGTGGTGAATAGTAAGAATGTATTGTAATATTTCCGTAAGTTTAAATTTGCATGTTTGGCACATTTTAAGTCGCTTATGTTGGACATGCATATATAACATAATGCCCATTACAAAAAAAATTTGAAAAAAACATGTCGACAATTTGTGGATTTTTTTTCATCTCAAATATTAAAATTCTACCACCTTTGAATTAATGTTTGCTTAAATAATAAATACATCAAGTGGGCCTTAATCAAGCTGGCCCATTAAGGAGACAGTGGGCTTATTAAGCTAGGCCCAAACTTATTCAGGTTGAGTTGCCTCTCTCTCTCAACCAAGTAATCTGGTGGCATTTTCAAGCTTCACCTTCTCCACATTTTTATTACAATCCCATATTCCACTTCACCAAATTTACGCATGCAATAGTAAACTATGAGATGTTATTGTTTGACAACTAATGAATCAAACAAAATAATGCATGCATTATGTGTGTATTGATCTAGCCGTAGAATGGTTACTCATGAGACGGAAGGTATCAGGTTCAAATTTCACGACTATTAGGAATGAATTTATGTCCAAATCAAGAAAACTGCGCAGTAAAAAGAACAACGGGATCCCTACGAATTTGAACACATACTTACATCAGCATCTGGTATAACTTCATCAAGAATGACTGGAAAATGAAACAAGATGAGTAGAAAACCAAGCAAATAAACGCTCTCAGTCAAGATTTAAGCACAAACCTGACCTCCATGTAGGCTATGTTTGGTACCTAATTATAGAGTAATTATCCTGAGATGAGTATCATATCTTATATACCCAAACATAGCCTAGAATCATGATCAGGTGGAACAGAGAATCATTTTTTCAGCCGAAAGCAAAATATGTAAAACATTAAGAAAAGGGCAAGATAGCATAATAATGCTCATTTTGGAAGAAGTGCCCAGAGATCAATTGTATAAAAATGTCTTAATGTGATGTTAAGTATATGTGTTATAACTGGTCAAGAATACAAAGGGAAAGGAATATTCAGACAAGAAAACTTCCCATGAACGTATACAAGTTTTCATGCGTTTTAGGTACTCATATTATATGTAGCCAACCAATCTTCTCTTATCTATTTTCTGCAAACCTCTTGTTAGAAGAAAGAATCTTGAAGCAATCCTCAACCACACATCAGCATAAAAATTATCTCTCATTAATTCAAGTAAAGGAAACGATGCTATCCAATTCTAATCACACCAAAAGTTTATGCAAATACTATTATCAGCAGAGCTGTGTTCATTCTATAGTGACACTCCTACTCTTGAATAATATAACTACAGAGACTACAGATAATAATAATCATAAAGATGATATATGGTGAAAAGGGACAGAATTGGTATTTTACCTGAACTTCGTGTAGAGCTGATCCTGGTGAATTCACCCATCCACTTCTCCATCTTCCTCTAATCAGCTTATGTGCTCTATTTTAATGCATCGATACTAAGAAATAATAACATAAGGGATAGGTAGATAGATGGATAGATAACTGCTGTTGGCAAAATGTTTTGGAATACTTTTATAAAGAATCTTGCATTGCAGCTATCCAATAACAAAAGCACAAGAAATTTCAAGATATCTTCTCAACTAATAAAGAAGAACCATCAAATTCAAAAACTGTTCTCAACGATATACCAAAACCATCAAGTCAAAAGATGATTTAAATGAAAACAAACAAATACTGAAGGGCCATTGTGAGCAGTCGCACAACGTGGAATGTGATCTTCATTGGCACTCAACGCCAACTTCAGCAGCTCGTCTAGGCTTATTTTTCCTTCTACTCCCATTTGATCTGTACCCGACAGATTTGATCAAGTCAGTAGCATTAGCTTTGGTGGCTACGATTCCGTTCTCCTCTTTTTTCACTGTCTCTGCCTTTTCTTCTATGTGAGAAGCTCTCTTCCTCTTCCTGCCATTCTCTACAGCAGCTTGGCTTCTCTTACTTTTACTCACTACTGATTTTTGGGTCTCCTCCGCGTCATCAACTTCTTTCTCTATCATCACGAGTTTGTCCTCTTCCTCAACTTCTCCTTTCAAAGGTTTCTGTGGCCTCCCTCTTCTCCTCATTGGAAACTTCTCATCCTCGCCACTTCCAATATCCTCATGATCAGCTCCTGCAGACTGTTTCCTTCCTTTTCCTCTCCCTCTACCCATTCTTGAACTGAACAATTTTAACAAACAGTAGTAAATCAGCAGCGGTAATGAATACAAAGAATCAAGTTGGAAACAACTATATCTTCATTGGACTACACCAAAGATTTTCAACCTCACACCAAAAAATAGGTAAATTGGATATAAAGCTCCAAACATGTAATTTTTCAAGCACATAGGTTGTATCAACATAAGAAAAATTCGATCTTTGCATATCCACAAAGCTATAAAAAGTTTCACTCATTAAGAAATTGAAAGCAACCTTAGTAAATCTAAGATGATTCAAATTCATTAATTAGAACTCAGCAAACGAAAAAACTAGCATTGCAGTTCAGGAATTGATGTACTAAATCTAGTAAATTTATCTACATTCATCTCATAGTCAGTCGTGATAAAAGAAAGTAATTAAACAGAAACACAGCAACACCTCAAATTCTAGAGAACTGCATCAGAAACAAACAACCCAGAAGAAGTAAAGAAAAAAATACGCCCAAACACGCTCACACCACAAATACACAGAAATGAATTAATTAAACTTTTATATACGATGCTTAACATAATAAAGGGAGAAGAGAAGGACATACAATGAAGCTGACCTCAGAAAAATTAAGAAGATGCCACTTGTATCCTTAATCAAGAGAAATATTCTAAGAATATCGTCGAACCAATCAAAGCAGCAAACAAAAACCCACTAATTAGATGCACAGTATCTTACTTGCATGAATAGTTTCAATAGTAATGGAAGTAGAAAGATCAAGTCTTGATGCAGCAATCAGTGAAAATTATGGAACACAATTGATCTAAGACTCGAGAAAATGGATGCCCAGATCAAGAAATCAATAAGGAGTGATAAATAGATTTAGAAAGTGGAGTGGGATTGTAAAAGATTGAATCTTTCCCCTTGTTGAAGGTTGAAAATTAAACTCAACTAGTGAGTAGAGGGAGGCAACTCCGCAGTCTGCACCAGCAGATAAAGAAAAAAAAATGGAAAATTGGAACAACTGTATAGTTAAATGAAGAAGAGCTGTACAAGAGTCCATTTATCTTTTTTATTAATAATATATTGTTTTGTTAACATATTTTTAATATAACCCACACCAAACATTTTGTATTAAAGTATTTTTATCAGATTTATAAACAAATTTGTATGGGCAATTTGTTTCTTCATTCACGAGCTCGTTTTTGGGTCCACTTCACTAACTAATTCATTTTATTCTTCAATTTGTGGAGGAATTATTAATGTAGTAATTGTTATAATAGGGTGATCACAAGCTATTTCTTTACTATCACGCTAATAAATAATACTATTTGGTTATCGTTAGAATTCAATTACAATTATTGTTATCGTTGTTGGAAGATTTAATTTGAAAGGACAACCACCATAATTTTCATTATAAATGTATTAAAAGATTGTGGCAAGTTAAAGCTACATTATCTTTTTGTTGCTTTTGAACTATTGTTGAATCTCATAATTTCCCCACTTAGACTTATACAAATATCCAAACTCTAATTAATCAACTAATCATTTCTCAAATACTTATGAATAAGATTAGAATTAGAAACATCTAAAACAAGTCTTAGTTAATAGGAGTAATAATAATATAAAAAGAAGAGAAAAACAATGAAAGGAGTAATTACAGAATGAACATCGGAGGGCAAAAGGGTAATGTGGATGGGCCTTGCTATCAACTCTCCATTGAGAGTCATAATGAAATGACCAACACATCTGACAGTAGCAATATTCTTTGCTTGGTTATTGAATTTCAGAAAACCTAAGAAAGAGGATCTTCTATAGTTCTATGACCCAAATCTGTCTAGTGCCAAATTACAGTATTGCCCCCAGTCACTTTCTTAGTCGTGGGCCCACAAATGGTGCCTCAAAATTCAAATCTTGGTTGTTTTCAGGCCTCGTCATTCTTGTTTTGTCAGCATCTGAACCAACCTTTTCAAGGCTACAGAAAAACATTTGGGCTTTTAAGATATGTGGGCTCAAAATAACTTTTTACTTTTTGGAGGCCCATTACACTGCATTTTGAGCCTAATTCGTTTTATAATTTTCAAGGCATTTGATAATTACCATTTCATCTACTGTATATATCTCTTTTCGCATCTGATCATGATCCAAAACACTAACAAGAAAAATAGATCGGTTGATACAACATAGCTTAGAAAATAGCAGCAGAATTAGAAGCGTCTTCACCTTTGAAGTTTAGCAATTTGTATTCATAATATTGCCCAGTTCAACAATAATATTGAAGTTTACAAGCATCTACCTCTCAATCATTTTAAACATAACTGAAAGCAAAAGAATCATCTCTGCTCATGCCACATATGGTTGCGTTGCATACCCCTTTACTCGATTTGTCCTCGTTCCCTATGAGTATGTATGGACTCTTTCATCAGATTTCTGAAGCCAGCACTTAGGCCTCTTTCAGCAAAGCAGGATCAGCTGTAGACAAATGCTCCCAACAGTGTAGGTGCAGGAGGTGCAATTCAAGTGAATCACATCATACTTTGTTTAACAGGAACAAGTGCTTCTGCTCTATACATATTATAACATTATTCCAAATGTTTTAACTGAAAAAAAAAAAAGCAAACAAGGGAAAACCAGACATTAAACGTATAAACCAAACAGTGAGAGCAAATACATATTCAACTATAGCTTATGTTCTTACAATGTCAACAATATATGAATATACCTGCACATATGTATCTTCTGCCCTACTCAGATTATGCAGGAGGTGAACCATACATCTCCACGCCCATCTCCATAAGAATCACAGTGAGTCAGTTGAAAAGTAATTACTTATTGCCAGTTAAGATGTTTTTATCCAGACTTTTCCAAAATGCAGGCGCTTTAGCATAAGGATACACGTAACTTCTGAGAAATGTTTCATCTGAACTAGCCATGAGAGTGCTCAAGGCCAAATTCCGACGAACCAATCCTTGATCTTTAAGCCATTTGTACATCAAGAGCCTAAGCTTCAGCCTCTCAGTCGTGTAAGAAATGATTTTGGGATGAGTGAGCAAATCAGACACCTTATATCCCAAGTCATCCAAGAGAAGACGAATCTTTGTTTCCATAACATCACTGGTCTGATTAAGAATTTGAGGAGATGTTTTAACCATCTTCAAACCCTCCTCGTGACTCAGGCCATTCTTCATTAAGCAATTGAACCTCTGGTCAAGTTCCACTCCTCTACCTCGAATAATTTTCAGAGCCTTCTCCAACTCCGTTGAATTCTCTTCGTAGCCTAGGCTTATCAGAAACTGAGTTTTCAAAGCCCTTCCTCTAACACCCCTCTTTTGATTTTCATTTGGCTGGATTCTCCTACCAAGGACCCATTTTTCCAATGTGAACGGATCATCCTTCACCATTTGACGTATCATAGCCATCCCACAGCCCAATAGGGTCAATATGTTATTCCTTTTTCTGAGTTTGATTGAACCCAAAAGAACAGGGTACGAGCGGACTAGCCAACAAATATCTTGGGCAGACATGCCAATTCTAACAAGGAAAATGTACGAATTATGAAAATTACAAGCAAACTTTGAAACTGGCATTTGTGGAAACTGAAGAAAAAGAGTCTGTACATCACTCACTGTTGACCCGAATTTCAACAAAAAACTAATTAGACCAAAGGTAATGCATCCAGAGCTCTCAAGCAATAGGGAAGGATGCTTCTTAAACAGTTCTCCTACTTGCTTCTCACTAAAACCAGATTTGCACAACAAGCACATGAGCTGAAGCATACACTTCCAATTGTAAGAATCCTCCTCATGTATATGATCCAAAAGCCAGTCGTATTCAATCTCTAACTTTTTCAACATCTCAATAAACTCAACGAATTCACCAGTGTCCCCCCTCAAAAGACGAGGGCTCGAAGCGATAATTTTGGCAACAATAGACTGCCTGAGCCCCAAATTCTCCAAAGATCGAAGCTTTGGCTGCAGAGCACCATAGTCATACCGAAAAACCTCCTTAAATTCCTTGAAAATCTTCCCAATCCTGTTTCGTTCAATGCCATAGTTACACAGAACATAATAGTTCTCCAACAACAGTTCATCATCAGCCAAGAACATTAAACCCCTAGGAAGAAACTGAGCGTATTCAGAATGCTTCAAACCTATGCTCTCGAAGAAGGGCTCAAACTCATTAATAGGATGATACCTCAAAAAACGCGTAACAGAATACTTAATTTCGTCATCATCTACATAAACATTAGCATTAGCATTAACTCTCTTCATCAACCTATCAACGAACTCAGGGGCATTCCTACTCATATTTTCAGCATCCATGATCCTTAAACTTCTAGTTAAATGGAAATACTCTAACAAAGCAGATTGTGCTTGTGCTCTCACTGCCCGTGCAATTTTCCCATTGCCACCAAATTCTACACCATTTCTCAAATCAACAGAGCTCTCTGTTCTGTACAGCCTAATTTCATAAAGATTGAGTTTTGATGATGTAAAGTTGCTTTCTGCGCATAGTAAAGACACCCATTTGAGAACATGGGGAGCTCTAAAAATCTGTAATCTGCTCATGAATTTTTCTTTCCGAAATACTATAAATATATGGAAGCGAATAGGGAATTAACGGAAAGAAGATACTGTTCCTTTTTCAGCCGAGAATTGAGTTTCTCACCTTAATGGGGTTTCCTGAAGACGTTTGGGCTTGGGGCTTTGAGAGTTGTACTGTATTAGGTTCAAGAGGAGGAGCTCTGCCTCTGAGGTTTAGTAAAACCCTAATACAAAATTTAATTTGAAAAAGAAGTAGAAAGAGAAATGAGAAACGCAAAATGTCACCGGAAGGCAGGATACAAGATTATGTGAAATTAAGTGGCGCGTGCACACACGGCCCACAATCGTTTTCACTTTTCAATCAGAATCCTCAATTACATTCATTTGCTTTAATAAGATAATAAGATATGTCATAATTAATAATTTTAATTTTAATATATATTTTTCTTATATATTTCAAATCTTGAATCTTAATCATAATTTAATATACTATTTTTATATTAATTAATGTAATAGGAAATGTGATATCAACACCCAAGTAAATAGTAATCTCAGCTTAGTTAAAAATGAGAAGACAACTTTCTTGTATGAAAAACAAGCTGTTACTGTTGTATGCCCTTTTTTTCTATAATATATGTATTGAGAGAGAAATTTGACTTATTTTCATGTCTACACACGTATTCTTGTGTCGTCTTTGTTCAAATATATGTTGAAGAGATGAGAAAGGCAATGAAAAAACAAACTTTTGTCACATATTTACATCATGCTGTCATCAGGAAATCATTCTTGAAAATGATTCAAATTCAAGTTTAAATCAAAACTAGCTGTCGAATATTAATGCAGCTGCGTGTATTCTATAAGGACAAAGTAAAGCTATTTGTTTTCATAAATATGTATTGATTGAATCAGACTTTTTGCGTGCTTTAGAGAAGCAACTTCTTTCATTACATTCATGCCTCTAACTTGATCCAGGGCTGACTTGCTGCAACTGCACAGTTTGGAGAAGATGAAGAAGTCTTTGCCTCGTCAAAAGCTAGCTTATCTTGGATGGGAAAACCATATCATCATCAGAGCCATCTAAGACAAGAATCTCAGTATCTTCAACTGTGTTGGGACATCTTTTGTTTGTATTTCTTGTTTCTGACAAACTTTGTGTTGTCTTTTGTTGCTGTTCAAACATCATCTTCAGTTGTTTGTTTTGTTCTTCAATCCTCAGTTGCAAGTTCCTCTGTATCTGCATGGATCAAAATTCAAAACTATCAGCCCCCTCTCTCCTTTTAATCCCATTTTTCAAGAATTGATTGAAGCTACCTCTAGTTGCTCGTGGAGGCGCCTTTGAACGTCAAGCTGCATTTGCAGAGCCTCCTTCAGCTGTATACCTCTGCACAAATGATTTTCTACTTATTTTGAGAGATGAAATCAAGTTTAAGGAATATACTACGACGCAAATATCAGTTTGTTATTAGTATGTTACGTTTTGATGTCGATTTCTGCTGCATTGTTACTACTACTAGCCTTCTTCTCAGATTTTCCTGCAGAAAAATGGATATAATTAGATGCAGGAAATACTTCTTCTTTCTTGTAAGGACTATTTAAATATGTGATTAATTACCTTCCGCAGATTCTGGTGAGTACTTGGCGTTTCTATATTTCTAAAAAAACAAATAAACAGAAACACATCATTCTAATTCTAATAATGAAAAATAACAAAAAAGAAATCAAACTCAAGATAAGATGATGATGGGTGATGATACTCTCTCTACCTGCAAATGAGACTTGACATGAAAAATGGTGAGTCCCTCAGTATCCATCAACTTTAGTACTTGTTTTGGTGTTGCTCCTGTATGTGATATGAACTGTGATGCCTCAAGTTTCAATAGCAGGAACGGAAAATTAAACTACGACAAGGATGATCATCACTTACTGTCGGGCCCACCAAGCCGGTTCACGCACTCAACAAACCGGTCGTGAAGATCTTGAGTCCACCTTATCCGAGTCTTGTTTGATGAGATAATCTGATTAGGCCTTCCGAATTGCTTCATTTGCGCATGATTTTGTGGGTATAGACTGTGTGAGGCCTGACCATGAAGAAAAACATATGATCAACAAGCGATCTCAAGGGAGAGAAGTGAAGAATCTTGAGCAAACACTCACTTCGAGATCTTGATTTGCATTCAGATCATGATCGCCGAGCAGCTTGTTTTTGAGGTGAAGTATCTGTTCCCTCTCATAAAGATTGGTGAAAAACTGGTTCCGAAGAGAAGTTTCACTACCTCTGATGTGTTGTTGGCAAGTCTGTGGTGGATTTGGATTGAATTCTGCTTCGTTTCTTGCTGGTGATTCTGCAAAGAGCCCGTTCCCACGTTGCTGAAACGGGTGAATTCTTGGATTAGGGTTCTTGGGAATTTCTGCGAAATCATGCTGGGATAAGCCCATAGCAACTTCAGTAGCACAGAAAGCAGCTGCTGGTGATCCAATCTTGCCTATGATCGTACCGGAAGAGATTCCGTGCCAAGAATCGTGCTGTTGTAGGGAATTTTGATATGCAGATGACTGGTGTGAGGATCCCATTTGAGCAGTGTAGTTTTGAGGGAAGAAGTCAGAAAAATCAGAGACAAAATCACTAGGGATGTGGCCATTGTTGTGGTGCATTCCCTTCATTTTCAGACAGCAAAAACACAGATCCTCCTATGATGATACTCAAGATTTTTGTAGTGGAAGAAGCATCAGAAAACTCAAGTCATGCTAATTCCTGTTAGTTGGTTTTCGTTTGCATAAAACATGTGGAAATCATGGGTAGATGAGAGGAGATGTTGTCATATATGAATAGTGGCAGTATAAAGCAAATCTTGAAATATGTTGTTTGAAATAAAACAAGATTGCAAGTTATTCCTTAACTGGATATGTATGAACAATGTTCTTTCCTTGAAGAAAACAATGCCAAAGTACAACCTAAAAAAATAAATAAAATAATCCTATTGCTGTACTGGAACTTTGTCCAATCCATCAACCTATATAAAAAAAGAGAGAGAGCTTTGTTGTAATCATTGTGCCTGTGCGTGTGCATGTTGTGTGTATGCTTGATGATAATATGATTCCCAAATTATTTTTTTGGCATCTGTAACTTATTATTTCATATACAAGAATATCATGGTACTGCAGGGACCAGGGTATATATTCAATATCTAGAGTATAAGTACTTGATTATTCTTGTGTTTTTTAAGTGGTATTTTTGCCTTTGCAAAATTAACAACTTGAATCTAATAATTATGTATTATCTTAGAGAGAAAAAGATATATATATATATATATATATACCCAATAAATACGAAAACAAACTTTCTCATTTGAAATATATAGCTGCAAATATATACTCCAATAGCTAAAAGCAATTCCTTTATCTGATCACAACAGCAATAGCTAAAAACAAAAATAAAAATAAAATATTCCACTTCTTGATTATTTAACATGCGTTATTACATCTGTTAATTATAGTATTTTTTTTCTTTATTGTAGAAAATCGTCCGACTCTGATCAGACACAAAGTGAACCCAAACAGATATTCGTAAAATCCAATGTTGAGATATTTTACAGGAAACCGCCGTTTAATATCCGAATCCAATATATATATACACATGTAATAACAGCCTCTCTCTCTCTCTATATATATATATATTGTGAGTGCAGGCTGACAGCTAGAAATTAAATTATGCATGCATGTAACAACTGGTGATGTGTATTAATGTATAGTAAATACCGCGAGTAATAATTTAATTAATTAATAGTCCACGTTTAGATTTCTTACTTTGTGAAAGTGTGAAATTGTTCTTGCATTACTACTCGTCATGTCCACTTATACTGCACACCATTGATATATAAAGAGTAAGCAAAAAGCTACGGATGCTTTGAATAAATCAAAAAACCTGAGGGTGACAATATATAATGGAATCGCATTCAGCCTCCCTAGCTAGTCAAAAAGGTTTCCTTAATCTCAAGCTACTTTTAATATCCTAATCAAATATGAGATCAACCCTAATATTGATTATGTATGAAATTAAAATAAATTAATTAATTAAAATTTGATTGTGGGACATTAACGAATCTCATCTCCAAATAAACAGCACAAAAATGAATGAATTAAAATGATCATGAATAAGGGGATCACATGTTTTGGTTTTTTACATGCGATAATTAAGATTGAGTTTTATGATAGCTTTTCTCAATCAAATTAAGTAATTGCAAATTAATTAATATGAAAATACTGATTCTTACGAATTATAATCATGCATGACAAAATGAAATGGATCAGATGTGGAAAATAGATAAAGAATGTAACTCAACTGTCCGAGAATATAATATCATCAACTTTTCTATCAGAACGTAACTTTGGAGCTAGCTAGCTGCATATATAAAACATAGTTATTCATGAATAGAAAAGACATTTTGCATGTTAGGTCACACTATATATGAAATCCAATCATATTATTTTGTCCCTTAGATTTCTCAAAGGACATATACACTTCTTTAGTACAAAAACTCGAGAAATAAATAAATAAGAAAAGTGAACGCAGATTCTTCACATATACTGAGACTAATCCTAATTAATCAAGTAGCTAGAAGCCTAGACCATTGTAATCATAATTTTGTTTTATTTTATTTTTATTTTGATCTTTTAGTATAGTAATTTTGTTTTCCTTTCTTTTTTTCTAACGAGAAAAAAAAACCCATATAAATAGTGGGTTCTACGTGTATATAAAGATATACTTTAAGAAAATGTGAAGAGAATAAGCTAGGAATAATTGAATGATCAATCTCTTTCTCCAACCCCATTACGAGATTCAAAAGTTTCATTTCTTTAATGGTTTGTTTGCATTTCATGAAAAAAAAGAATTGACAAAACAGGCGACAGCATTAGATGCTTTATCTTAAGATTTCAATTAAGGTAGTATTACTTATTACAATCTACACATATTTTGTGATTGTTAGTTATAGTAAGATATAGTATTTCTTTTATAAAACATTTAGGTGCAGATTCGTCTTTATTTCGATTAGAATAATCAATTTATGCAATTAAAACCAGACACGAAACTCAAATAGTGTAAGCCACGTTGGAAAATGGCACTAAAGAGAACATGATCAAATTGTGCCCACTACTAGACTACTAGTGTAGGATCTCACTATATATATGCTTGCTAATGGGGACTTGGATTTGGGTGTCCAAAAGAGTAGTTGATGTGTAATAGAATATGTTCTTTATAATTAATGGCCTTCCACACTTCGTGGAAGAACAATTCCATTACAAGTTCATGTTAGAAAGGTCTTCCCACGCATTTCAATTGATGGTGAACAATTAAAGAAAAATTCTTCTGCCTACTCCTAACATAACATGCATGTTTGGTCACACTCATTAAAATAACTTGATGGATTCGAATTTTATACTCCATATTATATTCATCTATCTAGCAAGAGTGTGTGAACATTGGAAAAGCACATCTATGTAGTTGAACTCAAGTAGTTATGGTTGTCTCAATTTAGCTTATTCCAATTTCCACGATCATATTCTGTGTCATCAATTCAATATCTCTTGCAAAAATTAATGTAGATTTATTTAAATTATTGAATTGATCATCGTATTATATATGGTTAAGTAATACTAATAAGATTACTTATACTTGCTAGACAAAAAAAATAATAATTGAAACTAATATATATATCGATGATGATGTGTTAATGTCGTGAATTAAGTGTGATGTAATTGCTGGGTCGTTACATTTTTTTTGGGCCCAAATTCGATAAATTTATAAATTAAGTCGTTTTACAATTATTTCTATTGGTATTCATTTCTCTACATAATTATTGGGCCTGCCATTATTGGGCTTAAATTAAATTAATCAGGCCCAATAAATTTAATTTCTATTTGTAAGTCTTTTTTCCCTAAACCCCACCGGACTCTGAAACTCTTTAAGGAATTTTATATTTCGAGCACATAACATGAGACATAGGCAAATTAAATGTCATGTTCATGTTATTGTCTATAGTTGAGCGGTCTTTACATATAGTATTTATAAAAAGAATTTGTAATATTAGGATTAACTATAACTTAATTTTGGAATTTAACATTAGTTTAATCCATAAAATACA
The DNA here is from genome assembly GCA_026898415.1 of Leonotis leonurus. Taxonomy (NCBI): domain Eukaryota; kingdom Viridiplantae; phylum Streptophyta; class Magnoliopsida; order Lamiales; family Lamiaceae; genus Leonotis; species Leonotis leonurus. The sequence goes on along the minus strand of JAPKLX010000004.1, from coordinate 7,167,385 downwards.
TGACTCTTAAGTAAATAAAACGGATGATTCCACAGAATTTTCCAAGTGCCCAGAAAAGTTGAAATTGTGGAAATTTTCAAACTGGTGAAAAAAGATTCGAGCGAATAAAATAAAGAAAAGGTTATGTGTTCCAATCTTCAAATTAAGATTGAATTCACCTTTTTACACGAATTAAAGTGTTTTTATTTACTCTTTTATTTTTTTCCAGTTTCCCTGTCCAAGGCTTTATTTTATCTCTAGTTTATCCAGATTCTTTAACTTTAATATATTCAAATACGTTAACTTTTGATTTTTAATCTATAATATCCATTTCTTGAAAGAATCCAATGTTTCTTCACCTACACTAACACACAACTCTTCAATTTTATACATACGATTAGCAGAAACTATAAATTGATGCATATATATTCAAAGAAAATTTTAAAATCTCCTAGTATTTAATGAAGTGGTGTGCTTAATTGTAAGGTGATAGATTCAAATTCCTAGCGCTATGAGTAATGAATATAACTAAATAATGTAGAAAGTGCAATAAATTGAAAACCCTAATTAAATGTGTTTGATGACGAGAGAAGAATCTTGGGGCTGCTTCTTGGAGTGAGGAACTGATCTCAAAATAAAAACCTGTGTCAGCATGGATGATGTTCTACGTTGTTTTTTATTTTAACCTATTTATATTATTTATTAATTAAAACCCACCCTTTTATTTAATCGATCGATGTTTCCAACAAATTCATGGTTTGTTTTGCAGATCAAAATTTAGATCTAATCAACTAAATTCATAGATTAATGGTTGTATATCGCTAAATTAATTGTTTAATTAGTGAAACAAACGATCTCATGTCTAAAACAATCAAAATTAAGATTAAAAGGTAAACTGGACTGCCTCGATCGACTAGAAAAATATAAAATTAATCTGAACATCATCCCCCCTCAAACGGCAGTTATATATATATATATATAAATCATCAATGGTAGGGGGAAAATACAAATAAGAAGGTATATCTTCACAAAAGCAACTGCGGAAAACATGGAGGATAATTAAAATTAAAGTTAGGCAAGATTTTCGAAGGATTAGTCTGAGGTGAAGAAAGCGTATAATTAAAACTATGAATGGAGTAACATGCATGCCTAATTTTAATTAGTTGGGCCAATGTCTATCAAACTATTTAATACACTCAAGACTTTGTTTCAAATTTCAAGTAATGTTCCGCATCTTATCTTATTTTAATTAAAGCAGACATTAATTACAACTAAAATAAGTAGTTGTGTAGTAGTTAAGGTCTCCTCATAGAAGAAGAAGAATTAGTAGTTAAGATCTACTCAAGTGTGTGAATATGTTGGTTTTAGTAGAGTGATTAAAATGTACTAAGTTCAAAGATCTTGTCAATGTTGAAAACATAACATAAATTCAATTTGTCCGGTTTGGAATTTGTGACTAAAACTGATACTAAGAGAAATTTATGCTACTAACAATATTTAATTGGTCTTGAAAAGGGTAAAAAAGTAGCTAATATAAAGGAGTGTAAATTATATAGAGATTGGAGATGAAGAGTTTAAAAAGAGTTGGACAGAATCATATGCAGTTTTTATATAGTTAAAAGAAATTGAGGGTTTTAGCTCTTGTATGACTATGAAGAGAGCAGATCATGTAAGAGAGGAAGATAGAGAGAGAGAGAGGGAGACATTGGTTTTGTAAGAGCAGCGAAGAATGGGGCTTGTTTACCTCATCGAGAATCTGCACTTTTCATTTCCTTAAGCCCAGCCGCAATACTTGGGCCCCTTATTATTTTCTTACACGTTTTATTTTTATACATTAACCCACTGCTTTCTTTATTATATGAATTTTGATTTTAAATGAACGCATGATTTTAAAAAATTATAAAAAAAACAAAGAAAATTACTAACGTAATATATTTAAATTATAGTCATTTGCAAATTTTTGTACAAAAATATTCTTATATTTATTTATTTATGAGTATGAATAGTATTGAATCATACAAAAATTAAATATCACGTATGAATTGTATGATTGAATATCCTTTCATATCATTCGTAGTATTTTTTATACAGTTAAATTTAAGTAGAAGGATATGTATGGTAATTTACATTCAAAATTATTGTAATTTAAATATTTCTATGTTCGTGACTATTATTTATTTTTTATAATATTTTTTAGCTATCTAATATAATTAACACTATTACATGCACCACGCATATATAGAAGGTGACATATAAATAATTAAATGGTAGAGAAAGAGAGAAAGATATGGTCTGTTTATTGAAAGGTCAGTTTAATATTGGGTTCTTCCCTTTCAAATCAATAATCAAAATTTCATCTATCCTTTTTATTTTTATTTATTTTAAGAAGATAAGTTTTTCACAGTTGAATGATACGCTGTAGGCAATTTTTTTTAAAGTCATATAGTAACTACTCTTTCTGTCACAAACAATGTATCATTATTATTTAAACGAGACGTACACAAATAGTGTATCATTTTTTTTTTGTCTTTTTAGTCTATAATTCTACATATTTTCATACATTATAGATCATATCACATTTCATTATTAGTGGATCTCTCTCCACCAAAATAATACATCATAATTTGCTTAAAAACATGTGCATACTATTTCATAATACACTTATCAATTATACGTATTAAGGATGTGGAAACCAAGACAAAGATCCTCTATAAAATCCATCCCAACAGAACACATTCCTCCCCTCCCCTCCCTTCCCTTCCTTTCCCCGCAGTCCACAGTCCACACCCCTACACAAAAAATGGCTTTCTCTTCCTCTATCTCTCCCTCTCCCTCTTCATCTTCATCGCTCAAAACTCTCAACTCCATTAACCTCTTCTCCATCAAACCACCTTCCTCTTCTCTCTCATCCATGAAGCTCAAAACCCTTCTCCAAACCTTCATCTTCTCCCACCTCTACCGTGCCCTCTCCAAAGCCAGGTCCCTCCTCCTCCAATTCATCCACTTTCTCCACTCCCCACTCCCCAAAACCAACCACAAGAACAAGCTCTACTTTGGCTCTTTTAGGCTGCATTACAATTGGTGCTCCTCTTCTTCCCGTACTTTCCCCACCCATCGCCTTCCCGCCTCGCTGCGCTACGACGTCGCGGCGGTGCAAGACTCCGGCGAGCTCTCCAAGTACCTGCAGTGGCTTGAGGAGAGAGGCGACGAGGAATCCTGCAATGAGATCGATAGGCTTGCTGATTTGTTCATTGCTGACTGCCATGAGAAGTTCAGGTTGGAGAAGCAAGAATCTTATAGAAGATTTCAAGAAATGATGGCTAGAAGTGTTTGATACATAATTATTAACTTCTTTTTTTAATTTCTTTCATCTTGGTTGGATTAAGTCTTTTTTTTTTTTTTTTCTTAAAACTTTTTGGGGAATATATATTGTTCCTTTTTTGGGTGAAGAGGGTAGTGGTGGGATTTGTGCAAATTCTAGCTAATTCTAATTTTAATTGAGATGATTTAGGAACTGTACTTTAGTTCCAGCTCTTGCAAGTTTATCCATGTGGAACTGAATCTTGATTATGACTTATGAGGCCCTCAAGTGGATATAGTTGGCATGGTTGAGATGTTATAGCATAATATATGCAGACATTTTATTCACTTATTTTTATAGTTATTGACCAATTAAATATATCCAATTTAGAGGTGGTGGAGTTGCCATTAGACGACTAATATACCATGGAATTCATTATCCTATATATGTACATTTTATAGATATCGTTTGTACAAAAACAATGAGACATGGGACAGTAAGTCTTTATTCCATCACACATTTAATTACTTTCATAAAAGAAGCTGTGAATGCTGCTAACTTCCACATGCCCTTTATAGGATTTACAAGACTTACTTTTTCCACAAAAAGGGAAACTAATTAAGTAGAATGTCACATTCAATGGAATTTGAAATTCAAAAATATAGTTTGCCTGTCCTAATCTCATCCAACTCCTTCTAACTACAATTACCTAAACTCGTTCTTTGATTTGATACAAATGCACACTCTTACAAAACTATTGTTACTGTAGAAGATATATTTTCTTATCCAAATCCATAATATAATTACTGCATATAGCCCAGGAATATAATTACTCGAGAAAACGACATTCCAATGTATTAACAACTGTTAAGGTTGTAGGAGCTAGTAGGCTTGTTAATCCTCATGCACGGGTTTTTGTATGTATGTATATATATATGTGTGTGTATAAAACCATATACACACACAAGTATAGTTCGTGAAGCCGGGGCCGAGTCTTGTCGGGCGGTCCCCCACATTGGTCTATTTCAGTTAAATGCTTTTTATGTCTATATTGTTGAAGACTAATGTGTCATTGTGTGGGACAAAAATTAATTTTATCATGACTTGTTAAAATTAAAAGAAAAAATAAAGAAGAAAGAAACATATGTTATTGTACTTGGATTCGGTAACTATAACTACTATTTTTCTAAGAATGTTTTTTTAAAGTGATAGTTGTTATAAATATTATTATGTCCGTCCCACTAAGCATGACATCTTAAGTAGTGTAAGAGTGATAAAGTTAATATGATCCATACATTTTTTTTAAAAGATAATTTTTACTATTTTTAAAATATATCAAGTTTAGTGAGACGTAACAATAAAGAAAATATGTCAAGTTTAATGTGATGGAGAGAGTATTATCCAAGTGGACATTACTAGTGAGAATATTAGTTTATTTATAATTATATATAAGCTTCGTAAAGTGAACTTGGTGTTTGGGACTTCCTGCTGTGAGAGCACGGGATAATAGAGCTGTTGGGCTTTAGAACAATACGGCCCAATAAATTGTGCAATTCTGGCAACAAAATTGGGCTGCAAAATAAGTTGTTCTTTTTACGAACTACAAATTACAGGTTCGTGTTTTAACAAAATTGCATTGGAAGAATGAAAATTTCCACTAATAATTAGTAATCTTGTGAGTTGGGTTGGGTATGAGTCAACTTCTGTTGGGTCTTAACTAATCATTACAATCATTGAATTCGGAAAAGGAAAGATAAAGTTGCGTATGCAAAAGTGGAGGCTCGGTAACCGTGTTGTTTAACCCATTTGGTATCAACTGGTATTATATTAGAGGTGTATTTTATTTTGGGATGTTCTTTATTTTATTTTGGGATGATGTTTAGAAATAGAAGTATTTTTCAAATGGAAATAACAAGGGAGATACTAGAACGATAATAACGTGTCAAAAGTAATGTTTCTCTTTGGAATGGAGAGAGTGGTAAATATAACGCAGAAGCTCTATTCTAAAGGATAAAACGAATAGTTGGACCATTAAGTAGTAGACCATATTGGCATAATAATTGAAAAAAAACATAAATAGAAATATATACATATATCAAATTTGTGGGGTCGCCGAGGAGAGCGTATCAATTGCTGGGTAGTTTTGTCGGCCTTCTTTCCCGGTGGCGCTCGGTGAAGAAATCCATTTCCCGGCTGCCACGTCAGATCTCAGATCACTCAATGCTTTGCTCAGCAGCCCATTCTCGGCTTGGATCACATCCAGCTGTTTCTTCACCCCTAAACACGTCTCAGCCATCTCATCATAAGTGAGACCCGCTTTCTCCTTCTTCGAATCGCCTCTCGCCACCTGTTCAATCCCGATTTTGTTCATCACCAAATGTGGCAGCCTAATCCCAGCCATCCGATCGCTCGCCTTCCCCAACAACACCGCATCCATCTCCTCTGCCGCCTCCCACGGCGGAATCCTAAATCCCCACCTAAGGTTCACCACAGCGAAATCGCGCAGCGGCACCGCAGTTCTCGCGGTAAGCTCAGCGCCTTTCAGTAGCCCATGCACCACCATCCCCGCCCGCTTCGACTCCGCCGCCGGGAGAAATCCGTTCCCGTTGAAATACTTATTGCTCGCGAAATCCTCTCCGCCGCCGGTATCCAATTTCTCGCCCAGACTCTTCACCGAGGCCGACGTATGAGACTTCTTCAGCGAGAAATCACCGAAATCGGGCTTGAAGTGGATGAAAAACCTAGGGTTTTGATTCCCGGTCAGATTAAATTCGGCGCTCATCACCAAGGGGCTTTTATTGGGCGAGCCGAAATGTCCGATCCCGGTCTTGAAAACGAAGCTGAAAGGGTTTCGCGAGTCGTTCGGGCGGTAGGAGAATTTGATCGAGGGACCGGAATTAAGGAAAGTGCATAGGTTCAGTGATAATTCTTTTGAATCGCCGGCGGTAACACCGGACTGGAAAGGCAAATTCATGATATTGAGTGGGATTTTAGCTCTGAGCAGTGGCTTCTGCTCATCCCTAAATTTGATTGAGGCCTTCATCTTTGAGAAATGATTGTTTGCAGAGTGATAATTGGAGTGAGGGTTTGGGATTCGGGATTGTGGTGGTGGAGATATTTGCAGGGAGGAGAAGCGGCGGAGATGTGGCTGGAGAATGGGCGGAGAAGAGGGGGCTAAAGGTGTGGCATTCTTTTTTGGCGTCAGTTGAGAAAGGAAAATACAATTCTAGTGTTTGTTTATCGAGACAAGTAGGGTTTATAGGAGTGGTGGAAATTATTGCAGGGGTATGAGTGTAATTATGCTAGGTGGTGTTGATGAGTGAGAGGGTGCAAGGAACATTGAAAAACTAGGGCTGATTTTAGATTTTATTTGAAATTCAAATTCTTTTTGTACACATGGTTTTGGTCCCTTTGGATATATATTTAAATGAATGTGTAGTAAGTTTTGACTGTTTCGTACTACTACTTGGCAACCAAAAATGGTGGTGAAAATTCAAAAAAATTAATTTGCCCAAAACTTCTTCAAATTTGCTCGATGCAATTTGAGATATTTTTCATAATAATTTTCAAATTACTTTTCTGGTATTTATATTGTTGAAGATAATTAATGAGTTTCGGTTTAAAAAAACAAGTTGATGAATAAGTTCTAATTGTTTAACTTCCTTAATAGAATAAGATATAGCATAGGATAATTTTCAGGTGAGCAAATTTGTATTGGTCTTCTAATAAATCGAAATTGAATCAAAATTGTCATTTTTATGGAATCAATAATTGATATTTACGGTTTCGGTATTAAAATCGATTTCATTTTTCATCAAATATTCGATTATCGATTCTATTCGAAACTGATCGGGTAGAATGGAAGAATTAAAAATATCACCACAATTTCAATTTATAATTTTAGATCCTAATTTGATTTCAATTGTTATAATCATTTTTATAAAATTTTGGTTATGGTCGATACTAATTGGAATCAAGTTGATTTCTCGAATAACCGATTATTCGGTCGATTTTGGAACCAGTTTCAATATTTTGATTATTTTCAATTCGGGTTATCTGAAGCAGGATTGATTGGCACTCATATATGTTCCTAACATCTGGACTCTCATTAAATTTTTCTCTACTTTTTTTTTGCACTATTTACATAATTTTGAAAGTTTTGTAAAAATCCCCCATAGTGGGAGCTCTTAATCTTTGGATCTCGTATTTAAATTCAATATTTTCAATTTTATTTTACACAATTAAAATAAAATTGAAATTGACATTAATTAAAAAAAGTATATAAATAAAATACTAAGGCTGAAGTATGTACTACCTTACCTCCATATTTTTTATATTGGCTACCATCGCCATATACATTTTCATATTATTCAGGCGTTTTATTGGATGTGTCTTTCATCAAAAGTTTGTACTTAGTTTTTTATAGATTTAATATTATGAGTTATTCTAAAGTAAGGACGTCGCAATTCAATCTAATTTTAGTGTTTTCACTTTGCTCAAGTGTTTTATTTTCTCATTTATTTTTGTCGTTTTGGTCCCCATTTGACAGTGATTGAGATTGATTGAACATAGTCGCTTGTGAACCCTTCACTGAAATTTTTCTTGACGTGTATGTTGGTCTTAGAGCAATATACGACACGACCAAACACAAATATTTCATCGTGCAACCAACCCCCCTCCCCCAAAACAATGACGCTATATGTACGTCGTTCAGTTCAATTGCTTGAACTTGGTCATGGCCTTATTGCATGTCTCAACGTCGGAATTGTTGTTAGTCCACGTGTCGGAGCACCGGTGGTAGATGATACAAAACTTTCGGGTCGTATTTTGAATACGGCATTCAGGAGATTTCAATACGTGTCGAAGCACCGATTGCAGAAAATCATAATGCAATATTAATATGTGTCACATGTTTACTCGTTCCCCCTAATACGATAATGGCTTATGTCGAACCATATCCGACAAATAATGATGTCATATCTTGGACGTCATTGTAGCCGTTTGATTTTTGCTTATCGCATGTTGTTGGGAACCCTACAAGTTTATATTGTTTTGATAATGTTATTCGAAACAACACTTAGTTAAAATCATGATATTCTTAAGACTTGTAATTAATGTCATCTGTTAAGGAATAAGCTAACATATAAAAGAAGCAGATCGTATAGTTCTTACTATCTGTATTATTCTTAATAAAAAGCTTTCCTGGACACATTTAATTATAAGTATTCTAGTGTTACGCTGCTAGATTCTTATTTAGATTTGGTATCTGATTCTTAGTTTTAGGACAGGTCGCTGTCATCTTTATTTTGAGATCTACCTGTTAAGATCTTAGCCTTTAATTGATTCTTGTAAAAATGAACAGATAGACTATGAAAGCACTATCTGTTCATATTATCTTAGCAGTTCTTAGAAAGGAAGAAACAATCATAATGAAAGAAAGGAGATAGCGTTTTCGACAGCGAGCTGCTTAAATGGTAACAGCTTGACTCATTTATTAAACAGCTAGAGACTTCAAACAGCAAGTGAATCTACAGCAAGCTGTGTGAAGTGTGAAAGAAAAGAAAACAGCGAGTGCTCAAGCAGACTTCAACAGCGAGTGAATAGCAGCGAGTAAATTGCAGCGACTGAATCAGCAGCTAGCTGCTTATCAACAGAAGGGATCAAACAGTGAGTGGAATCAACAAACAAGCACTCAGACAGCGGACCACGCCAAACAGCGAGCTGTGCTTTTAGATCAAGGAACATTAAGAAATCACAGTGAGTGCTCCATAACTCCAGTGTATGGTTAAAGGGTTCAACAGATAGTACTCAAACAAAGGTTGAAACAACTAGTGATCAAACAGCTAGCTGTGTTTCTCAAAATAGCTAAGGATCAAAAAGAACATATGCTCAAACAACAGCGAGATTTTTTTATGGTGGGCTGCAGACATACCTACATTTGTCACAAGTCATCCACTCAGTGTGTTGTCACATCAACGGTATGTTTTAAGGAATGATGTACAAGATTTTCAAATATCTCTGTATGGTGAATCATTCCCAGTATGGCAATACATTGGGAAATCGCGTAAAAGGTGGTAACAACTCTCATTTGGCCGCGCGTGCATCAACAACTCTGACATGCATTTAATGCCGCCATTAATGCGTTGAAAATAGAGGCCATCGTCTCCAACGGATAGTTTCTTCATTGAGGCTATAAATACCACCTTCACTTCCAGAAAGAATGACGAGAATTCAAGCAATCAAAGCCTAAACTCTGCTCAAATATCTTCAAAGCTCTCATCGTTCTAAACACTCCACCTACGAATTCTCTGAGTGTTCATCAGTTGAAGATTACTTTCTGGAAATTTGTTCTTACGTTATTCAAAGTGTAGGATCTAGTTTTGATCCAAAAGTTGTATTATCTTAGATTGTAGTTTTCAATCTAGAAGAAGTGTAATCACAAGTATTTATCTAGTTTTGATAAAGCTTGTGGCTCGTACTCAACGAGTAAAAAGAAAGGAGACATTAGTTGATTTCGATCTAGCTTTGATCGAGCCGTGGATGTAGGGAAGTTTATCCCGAACCACGTTAACTCTTGCGTTCTTTACTTTCTGTTTTACTTCATATTCATCTTCTTCATAATCGCATTAAACTTGTTTATCTCTAATATATTGGTTAAGAAAACGTTTTCAACAAAAGAGCATTAACCACCGAATTCCGCACACAACATTAATCAAGATTAACTTGTTAAAGTTTTTCTTATTAACTGTTACTTTACACTTAAGGTATACTAGAGCTAAGTTGACTCTTCTTAACACGAAGAATCTTCTTGCTAATCCAAGTCTTCTTATATTCTAAGATTTCTTAAACCTTATCTATCAAAAACAAAAACAAGAAAACCAAAAAAGTTGGAATTGGTGTATTCCCCCCCCCCCCCCATACACCAAACTAGCTCTTTCGGGACCAACACATGCAAAGGAGGATACGAGACCAATAGCACATTCCAAAGCTTCATCGAATGACTCGTCTAAATAAATGCCTTCGAATGTTTCGAGTGACGACGAATAAAATTATTGGATGAAAAGTTTATTGGAGGAAAATGGATGAGATGCAAATCGTGGAGTGTTGAATATGAAGAGTGAAAAGCCAAAATTTTTATTTGCATGACTTGTAAAAGCGAAAGCGAATCATCCGAGCATGAGTTATTAGATGTCGAGTATTGACCTCACTTTCCAAATAGGCTGAAAATCGTCATTCATTATTAATTTGTAAAGTAAATAAAAAGATTAAAGAAGTATAATATATCAAAAAAGTATAAAGAGATTATGTATTTACATATAAACATTGGGCAAAACATTGAATTTTTAACGCTAAAAATAAAAATGGGATTAGCGCACCGCACGAGCGAATCCGAGCTCTAACCTGAGAGCCCCACTCATGAGCCTTGCCCTCGCCCAACGCAAGGTTCTCGCTCAATTAACCCCACTCTCCACCCACCTGTACTACAATTATTTAGAATTCAATTTCATAAAATTATGTTTGATATTTGATCTATTAATAAACGAATTTATCTCAAGGTTAATGATATTCGGTTCAAAAAATTTGCAATAATATTTGAATATAATCTTAACAAACAAACTTGATTTACAAATCTCAAACCGAACTCAAATTAAAAATTTTAGTATTCAAATTTTAAAATGAGTCAAATTTCGAATTCAAAAATATTCGTCGTGATGCCACCACCACAAGATTGATTAATTACCACTTTAGCTCATCACCGATATTATTAAGTTCTACCATTTATATGGAATGGATATTAAATAAATTGTTTAAAAGTAATAACACTAATCACGACTGTTAATATATTGCATTAATATAATCATAAATAAAAGATTACTTTATGCTACGTTTATCTATTGGTAGTTAACTAGTTATTTCACTTATTAAGCACTAATCCTTTTTACTTATCGGGTCCGTGACGATATAAATATATTATACAATTATTAAAGTAAGTAATTTGAGAGAGTTTTAATATGATTTTATTAATCACTAATTATTTTTGGTAATAAATCATATTTCATCTACCCATAAATTTATTACACATTTTGTTGTTTTGGTTCGTTTATAATTTTGTTATATGTTTTTTTGTAGGGGTGAGCATTCGGGTATATAGTTCAATTTTAGGGAAAATTGAACAAAATCAAATTAAAATTTGGATTAAGAAAAAAAAATCAAACCAAATCATAAAATCAAAATAACCAAATTTATTTCAGTTTTTCCGAACTTTATATTATGTTATTAATCTCATTCAATTTTTTAAGATCAACAATCGCTAAAACATAATCAATCATGTATATTCAAGATGTTTAAAATTCAGTTTGAAAAAACAAACCAAACCAAAAAACCAAAATAACCAAATAAAATTTAATATTTCGGTTTGGTTTTTCGGATTTGGTTAATTTTGTTCACCCCTATTTTTTTTGTAAGTGAACCCCATCATTCACACACAACTCAATTAAATACAACAAATAGAGTACGCCAAACTTTACTCAATGCACACTATATATTAAGTCAAACTATTTTTTTAAAACTCTTTTATGTTAATGTTAGAAACTAGGTGGACAGAGGAAGTAAATAACAATAATAAATGCATAACTAGATTAAATCATTACACCTTGATCTTGAACGTCGAGCAACTAAAATGTCGTTAATATTATCATAGTCGTGCCACACCTAATCATATTAAAAAAATAATTTGTAAGAGCCTATGATTAAACTTAAAGTAATTACTTTAATCATAATAAAATTTTACATAATTTATTTTAAAATAGTGCATGAATTTATTAACTAATTTTGAATGTAAATATTAAATTATAGTTGAGAACACATAAATCTCAAACTTATAGTTATCTTCTCAGCATACGAAAAAGGTAAAGAATACCCATGAATTTAAATTATTAATGTTGTAATGTCAATGTAAATTAATGAACAAAGAGAAGAGGAGAAAAAATAAAGACCGAAGGAGACAATAAAGATAAAATCAGTAGGGTTCATTAAACCTTAGAAATACAATATATTCTCATATATATATTGTTCACTTTACAAGAGATACATTTAATAATAAATACACTAATATTTTAAATTGTAATGTGCACTAAATAATAATGTTTATAACAATTAAGACTAAAATATAGATAACTACTACTACTAATTAGTAATTTAATTGTTTTGGACTCATCACCAATAATCAATGAGAAAGGCCCATATGATTAGTAAAAAGAACCGTCATGGGCCCACTAAGAACTAACTAGCGAAGCCCATATTAGTATCTAATAAAATGACCCATATTAATTAATAATATAAATCATAAGCTCATTCAATAATTATTCAGTATATTAAAACCCTTCCCACTACTTCAGTGAAATCCCAACAAAAATCATCTTCTTCTTCCCCTTGTCCATTTCTCTTACAATTCCCTGCGCCAGTCGCCGCCGCTGCGACACTGCCGATCCGCCCACTAATCCTCCAGCAGCAGTAGTAACCGGAGCCGTCGGCGCCGAACTCGTCTCCTTTTGCTCCCCCCATCGGCTGAACGAGCAGTATCCGGAGTCACCGTCTTCGCCATCTATTCCTCTTCAACGCAGGCTACAACAACACCAAACCCAAAACAACTCGCCCTCACTCGCCCCCAGCTCGGTGAGTCTATGCGACTTGTTCTCAACTCGGCCAACCCAACCAAGACTGGTTTCTTTTTTTTTTTTCAAATTTACAGGGAGCATTATCTATTCTATATCTTATTTCTTCAAATTATTCAAGTCTTGCTGTAGATTTTCAGATTATACACGTTCCTAGAATAAATGAGTTTTTGAGTTCTTTTTGATGAATTTTGTTGGCTTTGAGGTTTTGTGATTGAAAAGCATACTGAGAATTGAAAGAATTTATTTTTTTCCTTCTAAAAATAGAGGTATTTGAATACTCACTGTGAATTAAATGCTGGGATCGAATTTCCTTTTGGATTCTGGAATAGTTCATCATTCGGCAGATGCAAGGTGTTTATTACGTGTAATATTTAGTTTGGGAGTTCTGGAATTGTGATTGTGATTCTATTTATAACTTGATTGTTTGGTTTAGAGAGGAGGTGTAGTTAGTGATAATTTCATTTCTGAAATATCTACTATTAAAATAAGCTCGACACAGAATAAATAAATAAATATGAGTAAAATTTTTAATAGATTATTGGATTCCGGTTGTTACATGATTAACTGATAAATGACTGATATTCTTGGCGGAATTTCCTTTTGCAGCCATTTCCACTTCTTCTATTCATGATAACAGATCTAGTCCACTTATATAATCAGTGGCTTCGAGCATACTTTCGTGGATTACAGGCTCCCCGAATTCTTTTGAGCTAAAATATGGAAGTTAATTTAGCTATGCTAAATCCTACTTCAGTTCATGAGTCTCAGTACAAAAGAAGAAGAGTTTCTTTGAAAGGCGTGGACACTTATATTTCTTCTCAGGCTTTATATGATGCTGAATTTTTTTTACCAACGCTCCATCGTTCTGATTACTACACAAAACCATGCTTGAGTGAGTTAGCAGTTCATGAGGTATCAAACCCAGGCTATTGTAGTAGAGTTCAAGATTTTGTAATCGGAAGACTTGGTTATGGATGCATTAAGTTTATTGGGGAAACAGATGTTAGATGCTTGGATTTGGATCATATCGTCAAGTTTAGAAGTTGTGAGGTTGTTGTATACGAAGATGACAGTTCCAAGCCATTGGTTGGGCATGGTCTTAACAAGCCAGCTGAAGTAACTTTACTACTTCAGAGAAAACTATTTGGTGATTTAAATGAGGCAGAGTTGAAGCAACTCGAGGAAAAATTGAAGTGCAAGACAGAGAGTCAAGGGGCACACTTCATTTCATTTAATCCAGTTAACCGCGAGTGGAAATTTTTAGTACAACATTTTAGCAGATTTGGCCTAGGCGAGGAAGATGAAGAGGATGTACCAATGGACGTGTCACCTGTAGTTCAAGATCCTGTAGATATGAATGGTAGTGATGTATCAGATGATGGAGAAACTACTTCAGCAAACCAGACTCTCCTTTCACATTCTCTTCCTGCTCATCTTGGTCTTGATCCTGTCAGGATGAATGATTTGAGGATGTTGTTGTTTCCTACCAAGGAAGATGAGGTAGAGGGTCTTACTAGCAGGCTTCCATATGACAATCCACCTTTTGCTAAAGATTCCTCAAGATCTCCTTTACATCTTTCATCTAGAAAGACAGTTCATAATACATACACTCCTTCCATTCGCAAAACTCCATTAGCTTTAAAAGACTATAATCCTGGGGGTTTAAGCTCTAGCTCCCCTGGAGCCATTTTAATGTCCCGACAGAATAAAAGTTCTCATCTAACCACGGCAAAATCTGAAGGTTTCGAGCTTGATCTTGCAAACAGAACACCTGTAACTGGAAGTCATTCTCAAAATATAGTTGATGCTGCACTTTTTATGGGAAGATCTTTTCGAGTAGGTTGGGGCCCGAATGGTGTCCTTGTACATTCTGGTATGCCTGTTGGTAGTGATAATTCCCATGTCGTATTGTCCTCTGTGATCAATCTCGAAAAGGTTGCACTTGACAAAGTGACAAGAGACGAGAGTAATAATGTTAAGGAGGAGCTTACTAATTTATGTTTTGATTCTCCCCTCAATATTCACAAGGACTTGTGTCATGAATCAAAGAAAGTTGAACTGGGAACCTTTGATCTCAAACGTCAAAAGCTTATCTGTGATCGTTTGAACCTTCCAGATATTTGTCGGAGTTATATAGACATCATAGAGAAGCAACTAGAGGTTCCGGGCTTATCATCTGCCTCTTGTAATCTGTTGATGCACCAAGTGTTGGTTTGGGAATTAATTAATGTTCTCTTCTCCTCAAGGAAAACGGGTGGGCAGTTGAAGCTCATGGAAGATGAGGAGGAGGATATGCTACCAGACTATGACCAGGAAGCACTACCACTGATCAGAAGAGCTGCATTCAGTTGTTGGCTGCAAGAGAGTGTTCACCACCGTGTGCAAGAAGATATCAGTTCAGTAAACGAATTGAGTGATCTAGAACACATATTTTTGCTTCTTAGTGGTAGACAGATGGATGCTGCCGTAGAGATTGCTGCTTCTAAAGGTGACGTAAGACTATCATGTCTTTTGAGCCAGGCTGGTGGGTCCACAGAGAATCGTGCTGATATTGCGCATCAGCTTGATCTTTGGAGGAAAAACGGACTGGATTTTGCTTTTATCGAAGAGGATAGGGTGAGGCTTCTTGAATTACTTGCTGGCAATATCCATAGGGCCCTGGATGGTGTAAAAATTGACTGGAAAAGGTTCCTGGGACTCTTGATGTGGTATAAACTTCCACCTGACATTTCGTTGCCCGTTATTTTTAATACGTATCAAAAGCTTCTTAATGAGGGAAATGCTCCATTCCCTGTCCCACTTTACATAGATGAAGGGCCTGTTGACGATGTAAGCAACTGGGTTTTCAGTGATCGTTTTGACCTAAGTTATTATCTTATGCTTCTTCACGCTCGAGAAGAAGATGATTTTGGTGCTTTAAAGACCATGTTCAGTGCCTCTGCCTCAACAAATGATCCCCTTGACTATCACATGATTTGGCATCAGCGTGCAATTTTGGAGGCCATTGGTACTTTCAGTTCAAAAGATCTTCATGTCCTTGACATGGCATTTGTTTCTCAGTTGCTCTGCCTTGGACAATGTCATTGGGCCATCTATGTGATAATTCACATGCCTCACCGCGAAGATTATCCTTATTTGCAAGCTACTGCCATAAGGGAAATCCTCTTTCAGTATTGTGAAGTTTGGAGTACTCGCAACTCACAATGGGAATTCATTGAAAGTCTTGGCATCCCTTCAGCATGGTTGCATGAAGCTTTGGTGAGTTTTTCCTTCAACCTGTTACTTTTTGCATGTGTTGGTCATTCGAGTTTGGCCTCTATAATCGTGTTTTGGAGTTTTCTCGTCACACGTTTCTTGGACTTTTTGATACTTTGTCTCCACTGGATTTGATTTATAAGAAATTACGTTGTATTGTGGAAAATTAATTGTGACAACATTTTGCTTTTCCTGATAATATTTACTCTGATTTTCTTGTTACTAGATGTCTCACTTCCCATATCTCCATGCAGGCTATATTTTATAGTTACACTGGAGACCTTCCAAAAGCTCTACATCATTTTCTTGAATGTGCAATCTGGCAGAAAGCACACTCTCTTTTCTTAACTTCGATTGCTCCTTCTATGTTTTTATCAGGTACATAGCCAATTTATTTTATAATGGTACATTCATTTTTGAATCATTTTTGTTATGTTCACTCAATATTTGTGTTTCCTGTGAGAGATGATACTCTTCTCCTGTTCCTATTTGTTTGAGAGAGATAAAAATTGAAAAAGTAAGAGATTCTGAATACTTCAACTCTGGATCTTTCAGGAGTTCTATTTCCATATGTTCACTCAACCATAAGATATCACAATATATTATAAAATTCAGAGATAGAGGTCCCTTCGTTTTCTATGCTGGTGCCTCATGGGTGTGATATCAGTTGTTCATAATGAGGTGCGAAAAAAGTTTCAGAATCAATACAACTAAAGCTTTTATAATTCCCTCATAAAAAATTAAAGTAATCAAAGTCTTCATAATGAAATGGAATATCTGAGAAATTGATATAATTGTCTAACTCTAACACCATGAACATGGTTTTCAAGGAAAATTAGTGAAAAGTTAGATGATCTATTGATAGATGTATGAAACACTTTTCTTAGTGATGTGAGTTGATAAAAATATTGTCGGATATGTTTCTGAATGAACACATGGGACTGACATTATCGCTACATTTTAGTTTAGTTGGGATATATGATACTTCACAAGTACATTCACTCTACTGATATATGGGTTTCTAACCATTTTATATGTACAACTTTCTTGAGCATTGAGTTTTGCTTGTTCAATTGTTTCCATTTTAGTTTCGACATCTTTACTAAAGCGATTCTTTTACTATTCCTTTTGTTGTGGCATAGTAATTTTGATTAATTTGGTGCAGCAAAGCATACAGAGATATGGAGGCTAGCAACATCCATGGAGGATTATAAGTCAGAGATTGAAGATTGGGACCTTGGGGCAGGAATTTATCTTTCTTACTATGTGTTGAAGGCTTCCCTGCAGGAAGACAATAGCACCATGACTGAACTGGTAATTCAATGTATATAGGGTTAGAATTGCATGCTTCGTTTTCAAAATTTGGACTGATCTATGGGTTTAATCATATGAACATGTGACCAAATTGGTACCTTTTACAAATATGTGTCAGATGTGACCCAAAGAATCACGGTTTACACCTGTTCTGGTGTTCAGCAGAGACCCTTACTAATTACAAATTTACAACCAAATTGGTGAATCTTTTTGGCAGGATACTCTTGAAAACAAGAATGATGCATGCAATGGATTTATCAGCCGCCTGAACAAGTCTCTGGCAGTTTGGGGAAGCAAATTATCACTTGAAGCAAGGTATCGATATTATATCATTTAAAAAAAAAGTAATTATGAACTTCTGCAGGTCCTTGACTTGATTGTGTTATCCTGTTCAGAACTCTTCCAAATTTTTTTCTATCAATTAATTGCACTAATAAAATTAGCATTGATGGTCTTGTTTTGTGGTCATTTTGGGCTCTGTCCTTTTCAAGTCAATACCTACGGCTTTATTGTCCATTCTTCTGTTTACTAATTTCTCCATCCTGGTATTGTGCTAAAAGCTATCAGTGAATTGATGGGTCCACATACTGACACACTTAGCATCACACTCAACATCGTACTATTTTAGATTGTTTCATTTGTTGTATCTCATGTGTTTATTTACTGTTTATATGAAGGGAGAAGCATCCTAGTGATGTCTTGCTGTATTAATTAAGTTCTAACATACACATTCCCTAAAGCGAAAGACCCAACTTTTCTTATGGTCTTACCTCATTGGTTCTACTTAAAATCTGTGAAACGTGCGCCTTCTGATATACTGAATACTTCCATGCAGAGTCGTGTACTCAAAGATGTCTGAAGATATCTGCAGTCTACTTCTCTCTGACAGCAACGAGGGTTCGAGTAGCGAGGAACAACTGAGCTGCTTCAATACTGTTTCCAGAGCACCGATGCCAGAAGACCTCCGCTCGTATCATTTGCAGGAGGCTGTTTCACTTTTTAGTTGCCATCTTTCTCAAATCGTGCAGTAATCCCTCTTCTGCAATAGGACGATACCATCTGATTCAGGCTTTCAATGTACGTTGTTGGCACTCACTCACTTATGCATCTTGATTAATTTCTCTCTGCTTGCGGAATCTTATTGCTTGTAGACTGTGGAGTTGCTTCCTTTTTGTATTGCTACAGTTTTCCTTGCTCATCTTTAAGAATCAGTGCGTTAAGTTAATATCGAATATTTGAATGTTGTGGGTATGATTTTGTTGTATCCAAAAGCATTCAAGTGGAGTTTCGATTCATGGAACATTTTTGTGTTACTCCTTGAATAACAAATTCAGTCTGTTCATGGCTGAAATAAACTTGGTGCTCAATCAATGGTCCGTTTTGATCATATTCTGAAACTTTAAAACAAATATTTTTTGGAAAAAAAAAAGAATATTTGCAGTACTCATTCATTAATTCCTTATTACGTTGGGTGCACAATGCTCACAGCCTACACATAATATTGTCTTCAGCAATTTTGGTTACTTTGGTATTTTGGGGTGCTATCACAGTTTTGGGCTCTAAACAAACATAACTATTTGCGAGCTATTAGTGATTCGGCTCGAAAGAAGTTTATTCGGAGCTCGTCTTAAGAGTAAACGAATCGAGTTCGAGCTTGACTATGTTCGACTTGTTAAGTTTGCTAATATGTTCAGAGCTCGTTTGTTCACGAGCATTTAATCAAGTCTGTTCACAAACTTTCCACCAAACCTTTAATCGAGTCTGTTTATAAACTTTTCATCAAGTCTTTAATCGAGACTCATGCTAAAATAACTAATTTTTTAAAAATAAATAAATTATATGAGCACGAGCTTGATCTCGAAAATCATTAATATTGATATCACAAGAGCCGAGCTCGAGCTCTAGTTTGAAAAATAATGTTATCGAGTTTTACATGAGCTGAACTTGAACTCATATTTTAAACAAGTCAATCTATGTAGTATTGGACTGGACTCCTTTACACCATTGAATCATTGATCACCGTATGGGAGTGTAATTAATGTCAAATTAACTAAACCTGAATATCATATTTGACTCGTAAGTAATTTTATGGTCTAACGAAACGTTTTAAATATTTGCATGATATAAACTATTTTCAACATCAAAGCAACATCTATTTCGATGTCAAGTGTCATTTTTTCATATGGGCATCTCGATTTGATGCTAGCCAAATATGTCACGTTTTCTCCATTGGAAATGCTATGAGTAATTGTATCCATAACTGATAAGGAAAAGGAAAAGGAAAATATTTAGAAGAAAGCTAAGAAGCAACTCCAACCCAACCCAACCCCCTAAGCGAAGGCCTACTTTTAAGAAATGAATACAGCCGTCTGATCTCATCATCGTCCCTCAACTATTAAAACCTACATATAATATATCATCACCGCAGTAATAACTAATAAGTAAAGTCCACACACACACACGCTTCTTCAAGTCGTCGCCATTAATTTCCATTTTTCGTCCTAATTTTCTCGCTAATTGTAATTATTATTATTATTATTATATATTTTTAAAAGCATCGAATAATCGATATTTTTATTTTAATAAAATTGTTTTCACCGGATATATATTTACCTCTGCGAGATCGATACATACACCGTCGTATACGTATTCTTTTTTTTTTCCGGATCTGAGACTCGCCGGCGCTTATACCCGTACTTTTTCGCTCTCTACCTCTGAAAACCCTAGGAGCGAGCGCGCCGGCGACTTTTTCTTTTCTTTTCACTTCTGCTGTCTTCTAGATCCTTCAAGTACGCGCGTGCGGTTGGTATCGTTCTTGCTGCTCAGGTTTGGGAGCTTGTTTTTTCTGGCACCTTGTGGCGCTCTGAGTGTGAAGAGGGCCTTTATCGGTAGGTTCTTTTGTTGTAGTTTGTGCACGTTAATATTTGGTGTCTTTCTTTCTGTTTTGTTTTTTCAAGTTTTTATGAGTTTCTATGGGTTGTTGAGTATGATGTTCGTGACCTGCATAGAATAAGTAACTGTTGCGTGAAGAAAATGTCTGCATGCATTGTTAAAATGAGGTTTTTGGTTGGTGTTTTGGGCTTAACTTAGCTGGAATTTGTTATAGCGTATTCTCATTTTTCCTTATTATTGTTCCCATTCCCACATTAGCGGTTTCCCTTACCTACCAATAAAGGCAAAACCCTCTTCATTTACCCTCAGCTGCCTTTCTCTTTCCTTCTTATTTCCAAAATCCCGTATAAAATAGTCAGAAAAATATAGGCATGAGACATAATGCATGTTCAAATTTGATCTGTAGCCTAAGAAGAGCTTCCTTTTGATCTGCTATCTTCTTCATTTTTTGAGCTATCCAGGTTTGTAACTTTCCCTCATTTCTCTGTTTCGTTTTTGTATTCCATTACTTATGATTTGAATATTCCGGAAAATGGGGTTTTCTTCCCCTCTTTTTCCAATAAGTACATATGAGCTTTGAGGTTCTGACTCAATGAAGGGATTGGGTGACTCGGAATTAAAAATGTAAAAGATAAATTTGTTTTCTTCAACTAATAAAGCACGGTTTCCAAACCTCGAAGTTGAATGTGTCCTTTGTTTTTTTTCTGTGTGCTTGTACATTTTATGCTCCAGTTGAATGGCAATGTAGGGTCCTCTAATTCTGGTTTAATACATTTGAAACATTGCTGCTGTATGGCACGGCAGATCTGCCTGCATTTCAAAATAGAACTTAAAGTTCGGTTTAAAACCAGCTTGGAAGATTGGAAATATAGGATGAGAAATCTAATGTGACGAGAAAATTAATATGCATTAATTGGCTACAATTTAATATTCGAATCTGATTACATGTCTGTATCATTATCCCTTATGCTAATGAGTGCTTAGTAAGACTGCTTAATGAATTATTTTACAAGTTAGAAGCCTATTGCCCATGCCGTGGTTATAGATTTTCAAGCATTTGCGTTTTCAGATAGAACTACTAACTTCTGTTATATGAAGGCATATGCAAAGATTTCAGAGGAAATTTTACATATTATGCATCTAAAGCCTAAACCATGTACTACTGAAACTAAAATCACTTCAATTATGATATTTATAATTATCAGAACTAGAACAGCTTAATCTTTTCTACAGTGGCTGACATAATGTTGTGAGTACCATCCTTACATTATTTAGGAGGCACTGAAGTCCATTTTAAAATTTGACTATATAAAGAGAAGGAAAGAGTGACTACTCTCGTAATGCGTACTAATCAATGCGAATTAGAGGGTTTCCAATGGGATGATAAAGCATAGGCGTTCTGCATCTTATAGATATTGTGTTAAGAATTATTTATTTTCCCTTTCTCCTTACTTTATAGATATTGCTTTGTCCAACTATTGATAGTTTGATCATGATAGTTCAGATACTCCTCTACACTATAATATAAGATGATCTGCTCTGTATGAGATTTTATTGATTTCTTATTTGATATGTCTGCATGCCTTGGCCTTAGGACTTAGAAGCTTCGATGTATCTTTCTTATTGGCAAGATGTTTATATTTATTGTTTTTCAAGTATTTGGACTATCTGAGTCCTATCATTGCTTATAACTTATAAGCAATGCACTAACTTCTGTGTGGACCAATGTTCTTTTTTTTTGAAGCATTAATCATGAGATAATCATCTGATAGTCATGGCCTCGAAGGGTCCAAGGTCTAAACTTGACCATGAATCACGGGCTAAGCGGCAGAAGGTGAGACTTCTTACTTCTTAGTCATATTCATCGACTTTGTCCGTAATAGGCCCCAAAAATATTTACCACACCATTCATCAGCTGTGCCTGTACTGAATTTATAACTTAAAACATAGAATATGCTTAATCTTGAAATTTGTCAAATGCAATTCTATGTTTGTTTTTGAAACTCCTCATTTATATACCCGAATGATATCAACTGCTTGGAGGTTTGATATCCTAAGATTGATCTGTGGATATGACCAGTATATCGGAAAGTAGGCATCAAATCCTCTAGGATCTATTGATTTTTTTGCTGTTTTCTTATTTCGTTTATATGCAATTCATACTTTCTTTGTTGCAGCCTTCAAATGAAGGGAAGCTAAAATGCATGATCCCAATTATTCAGAACCTTGTGTTTCAAACAGTGAATGCTTGAAATCTGATATAAAGCACATTTAGAAGGCCATGATTTTGAACTGTTGGTGCCATACCATATTATTGTATCTCTGGTTGGGTGGTATAAGTTTGGGGATTTAATTATATATGTAAACCTCTTAATTCATAGCTTGAATGCCCTATATTACATTTGAGCTTAGAATGAGTGACGTGTACTTTAAATAATTGACTCTCACTTTTTTCCCCTTGGAACCTATCTGTGGATTGATACTAAGATCTCTTCTAAAACACATTGGGATCATGTCTTGGAAGAGATGGCCTGGCTGTCAAAGGTAACCAAGTATATCTACTTTCAACACTATACCTGATTGACTGGGTTAATTTTCAAGTGCTTGAGCTTTTCCTTCTGTTGATTGAATTATTTTAGGACTTTGAGTCAGAGAGAAAATGGAAGCTGGCTCAGGCAAAGAAAGTTGCTATGAGAGCCAGCAAGGGCATGATTGATCAGGCCACCAGAGGGGAGAAAAGAGTAAAGGTGCTGATTTTTCCTTTCCCTTTTTGCATGTTGTCAGAGGGTTGTCGAAGAAAGGATGTCACCTTTTTCATTTTGTGCTGTTGTTATCTTTATTCTTTATTGAAGTGCACTGCTGATTTCGTAATTCTGAAAACAATTGATCAGGAAGAGGAGCAGAAATTGAGAAAAGTTGCGCTCAATATTTCCAAGGATGTTAAGAAATTCTGGACAAAAATAGAAAAGCTGGCAAGTCAGATTTGAAACTTGCTTCATAATGATTTGTCATTACACGCTGATGTGAACAAATTTCTTGTTATCACGGTAGTGCAGGTGTTATACAAGCATCAGTTAGAGCTTGACGTCAAAAAGAAGAAAGCTCTTGATAAACAGCTTGAATTCCTTCTTGGACAAACCGAAAGGTATCATATCTTGGGAACTTTTGGATTATCCCTTCCTGGTGATTTTATGTTGAAGAATCTGAAAGGATGGATTTCATGTATGTACTGGTGCTCCTTACCTCCTTCTTTTAGGTACTCATCCATGCTGGCTGAGAATCTTGTTAGTCCACCGAGTCTTAGCAAAATATCTTACTTATGCAAGACTGAAGCAAATCCTAGTATTTCTGAGAAAAGAGACATCAAATCTGATAATGGTATGAGAAAAAAATTGAAATTCACTAATTCTATTGTTCTTACAACTTTTTTGAGTTCTGATCCTTTGATAATGCTAGGATCCCATTCAGATATCCATGCTGCGGATGGAGATTATGATTTGCAGTCCAGCGATGAATCTGTAAGTATCAACCCCTGACAGCGATTTTATCTTTCATGAAGATTATGAATAATATCTTTACTTTTTGTTGGAAGTATATTGTGCTAAAGATTTTGTAGCTTCCATGAATTTCTTTTCTAGTGCATATCCACCTTTTTATATCTTTGTCTTTTCAGTTTTAACTGTTTTGGCTAGTTGATCTTGACCTGGACTGCTATTGTCTAAATCTTGTATATTATTTATGATATTCTTTGAGGATCAGTGTAACTGCAATGCTTTATTTTGCGTGGGTTTAACATATTTCACACTAATCCAAAGATCTCATTCATTGGACATCCTAGTTCTTAAGCTCGTAGAAAATTGACTTTGTTAAAAAATGGATGTTCATCTGCTGTTTTCTGATCCCATGTTTGTGGTAGTGAAATCACATGTTCTTTATACTGAGCCATTTTTATAGTGTGTTTCCTTCTCCTGCCTTTAGGAAGACGATGAGCGTACTGTTGATGCAGATGAGGCTCTCATCACTAAAGAAGAGCGGGAAGAGGAATTAGCAGCACTGCAAAGTGAAATTGATTTACCTCTGGAGGAGATACTCAAACGCTATGCTGCCCATGAAGGTACCTCTTTGTTTTTGTCAATTTGCATTGAAGGTTCACCTTTCAAAAGTCCCCTAATTTTTAGTACAATACCAACCTCAGAAGCTATACGAACTAGATATTGGCTATTGATGGGGTGCCACCCTCCAGGGTACAAATATAATTGTATATAACTTCTGTAGCATCCACATACTACATTTCAAGGTTTTGTGTCTTTTCTTTGTGAGACTACAGTTCCTGAACTCTCGTTAGGCTGAGAATGTATTTTAAAGGGAAAACAGATAAGATCAATCTGTACTCTCCTTAGACTGAGAATGTATTTCATTGCAGCAATATAAGGCGACTAGCAGAAGTTGGTGTGTTCCAGTATAATTTAGTCCTGGAATCTTGGTTTCTTCTCTGTGTTCTATGGTCATTGTGTCAGACTACTGTTTGTTAATATGCCTTTTGCTCAGTCAGCAGAGAAAAAAGTCCTGACCACGATGAAACTTTACCTGGAACAACTGATCATAATGAACGTAATGGTTAGTCTTTTTTTTGGCTATGTATTTTGTTGCTACTCATTTCCTTCCAACTTTAACATTTAATTCCATCTAGGAAAAGATGATGGCACAGGAGATGCCAGTGTGATGGAGAAAGGCAGCTCACCTATCAAAGCTGGTCGTCGTTGTGTAAGTTGTATGTGTTTATATATACTGTCACAGATAATATAGAATTTGTGGTACTCAACATAATATTCCTTGTTTGATTATGCAGGTTGAAAGCAATGGTGTTTTATCTGCATCAGAGAACCACTGTCACCAGGCTGAAAACTTTGACAAGAAAAGTTCTTTGGAGAAACTTCTTGTATTAGAGAAGAAGCACATTTTGCATGAGTTCAGCGATGAACAAGTAAGACTTTTAATTTGACTTCTGAATAGAAGTAGCTGGCTTATGTATAAATCCATTATTGTGGTTGCTTTTCATGTTTATGGCAATAAAATATTCTTCTAGATCTTAGCGACTTTCCTAAAGTTATTTATTTATTTCTTTTTTCTCAACTCAACGTTTACTATTGGGGTTCTTAAATTTGCATTTTAGCTTTCAAGTTTCCAACATTTTTCTGCTAATGCCTGTTTTCTGTGTAATGCAGTAGATAAAATCCAGATTATGATGAACTCTGATTTGTTTCAATTTTTATAGGAAGATGCTGATTTTGTACTCTCAGCCAGGGAGGAAAATGAATATGACCTGGTAAGCACTTGTGGCTTGATGGCTGGCATGTGCTGCATAACATTGTTCTCCATTTGCAAGGGCATTTGCATTTTCTCAGTATTATGCACATTCAGTAGTTCAGTCAACATGCAGTCAACATGGAAAGAACATTTACCAATCATTGAGCCCTTCCTCACGTGCCTCTTAAATATTAAACCGTGTTCTTTTTTCAATGAGTACTTGGCATTTTTACTCAAAAAGAGTTGGGTTCATAATGTATTCATTATTTCACATGTCCATCTACTAAAATACTTTTGAGTCTTGTCTTTATTTCACACCTGTGATCAATATTCAGGATGATGAAACAACCCTTGTGGAGGAAGAAGAATTATCAAACGCAGAGCCAGTTAATACTTTGGATGAGGTAAAGTTATGAAATTTTAAATTTTGAAGTCCTGATTTTCAGACTCCTAGAAGCTTAGATATTGATATTCACCAATACGTATTTAATACGAATACGAAAAAATAAGTCGAAAATACGTAATTAAAAAAAATTGAATATGTACAAATACGTATGTGTTATGTAAAATACGTATCAATCTCCGAGCAGGCGCGCACACTCAGACGCGAACCCTAAACTGGGCACGCCATTGCTTGCTTCATGGAGACATGGTGGGGGTGGCGTCGTGTAATCGCTCGAGCGGTTTAGAAATGGTGTGTGGAGCGCCGATTATTGACAAAGAGAAAGAGAGTTTGAGCAAGAAGAAAGTATGAGAGGGAGAGGGAGAGCGAGAGGGTTGCTAGGGAAGGGAGAGGAGGCGGTCATGGTCTGTTGCTTGCTAGGGTTTCTGTCATGGGAAGAAGAAAACAGAGCGGTGAAGGAGAAGAGGGTCTGGGTTGAGAGAGGATTGTTCGAGAGTGGGACTGAAATGAGAGAAACGGTCGAGTGTTTGTGTTAGGTTTAGGGTTTGTTTTAAATTATCTCATGGGCCGGGTTTTGCGCTTTGAAATTTATGGGCTCAAATTAAGCCCCCATTTATCCTAAACAAATACTCCCTCGGGTCCACTTTAGTTGACACGTTTTATATTCAACTGATTGTATTATAATAATAAAACGTGTCAACTAAAGTGGGCCAGAGGGAGTACAATATTTTAAATAATTTACATTTATATTTAAATTTTATAATATTAACCAAAATAAAATATATTAAAAATAAACATTTTTAACGTATTTGTACCCATTTTTTTTTTGAATTTAACGTATTTTCATTCTCGTATCGTATTTGTACCCATGCTTCTTAGGTTTCACTTGGTCGTACTTGTGCAGCATGATATTAATGTCAATTTAGATGGTAATCACAAACCTTTTCAGATTGCGCTTCTCCAGGAGGAAAATGAAGTTCCTATAGAGGAACTGCTAGCAAGGTATAAGAAGGTATGTTGAGGAGTTACTTGTTCCCTCCCTCCTGTTGTTAGTGGTTGTAGTAGTTTTATGATGCCACTTTTACAATCAGGATCGTGACAGTGAAGATGTAGATGATGACTCTGGATTCTTGTCTACTTCTGGTTCTGAGGAGTTATTGGGTTCACCAGAACATGGGAGGTCTGAATTTAAGCAGCTTGATGATGAATCTAACGAAATAGAGGTAGATAGATGCTCCCATCAAGAAGAAGCTGAATGTTCGGGAAAATCTGTTGAAGAGGCGCAGAGTGAAAATATAATTGCTGATGCAGCAGCAGCTGCAAGGTCTGCACAACCAACTGGTAATACATTCTCGACTACAAAAGTACGAACAAAGTTCCCTTTTCTTCTAAAGTATCCACTTCGCGAGTATCAACATATTGGCTTAGATTGGCTTGTGACCATGTATGAGAAGAGACTGAATGGAATTCTTGCTGATGAGATGGGGTTGGGGAAGACAATTATGACCATTGCGCTGCTCGCTCATCTAGCTTGCGAGAAAGGAATATGGGGTCCACACCTCATTGTTGTTCCAACTAGTGTCATGCTCAATTGGGAGACAGAGTTTCTTAAATGGTGTCCTGCTTTCAAAATATTGACGTACTTTGGAAGTGCAAAAGAGAGGAGAATAAAGAGGCAGGGGTGGTTGAAACCTAATTCATTTCATGTATGCATTACGACTTATAGGCTTGTCATTCAGGATTCTAAGGTTTTCAAGAGGAAGAAATGGAAGTACCTGATTTTAGACGAAGCTCATCTGATAAAGAATTGGAAGTCACAAAGATGGCAGACATTACTTAATTTTAACTCCAAGAGGCGTATTCTACTAACCGGTACACCGTTACAGAATGATCTTATGGAACTTTGGTCTCTGATGCATTTCCTGATGCCACATATTTTTCAATCTCACCAAGAATTTAAGGATTGGTTTAGCAATCCTATATCTGTCATGGTAGAGGGACAAGAGAAAGTAAACAAAGAAGTAGTTGACCGACTGCATAATGTACTCCGTCCTTTTCTACTTCGCCGTTTGAAAAGGGATGTCGAGAAACAGCTTCCTTCGAAGCATGAACATGTTATAAAGTGTAGGCTGTCAAGGAGGCAGCGTAATTTATACGAGGACTTTATTGCTAGCTCTGAGACTCAGGCTACTCTAGCCAGTTCTAATTTTTTTGGAATGATCAGTGTTATCATGCAACTTCGCAAGGTCTGCAACCATCCTGATCTATTTGAAGGCCGTCCCATTGTCAGTTCTTTTGATATGCGAGGTATAGACATGCAACTTAGTTCTTCTGTTTGCTCAATGCTTGCTCCGGGACCATTCACAACTGTTGATCTTAATGGCTTTGGATTTGCCTTCTCTCATCTGGATTTCTTTATGACCTCTTGGGAGAGTCAAGAAATCCAAACTATTGCTACACCTTCAAGCTTGATTCAGCAACGTGTAAATCTGTCTAGTTTGGAGGATAACTGGCTCAGATGCAAGAAAAAGAATAACACACATTCAACAAATATATTTGATGAGATTCAAAAAGCACTATTAGATGAGAGATTAAGAGAAATGAAGGAGCGTGCATCAGCTGTTACATGGTGGAATTCTATAAGGTGCAGGAGAAAACCAATATATGCCACTGGCCTCAGAGAGCTTGTCACTGTCAAGCATCCTGTCCACGATATTCATCATCAGAAACACAATTCTTTGTCTTACCTGTTTTCATCCAAGCTTGCTGAAATTGTTCTGTCACCAGTTGAAAGATTTGAAATGATGGCTGATCAGGTTGGAAGTTTCTTGTTTGCGATACCTGCTGCACGCGCGCCTTCCCCAATTTGCTGGTGCAGTAGAGGTGGATCACCTGTGTTTATTCAAAAAACATTTATAGACCGGTGGTCAGAAGTTTTTTCCCCCCTTCTTTCTCCATTTAGGCCTGCTATTGTCCGAAGGCAAGTTTACTTTCCAGATAGAAGACTTATCCAGTTTGACTGTGGTAAGCTGCAGGAGCTTGCAGTTCTGCTCCGGCGACTTAAGTCAGAGGGTCATAGGGCTCTGATTTTTACCCAAATGACAAAGATGCTTGATGTTTTGGAGGCATTCATCAATCTTTATGGTTACACTTACATGCGTCTGGATGGTTCCACTCCACCTGAAGAGAGGCAAACACTCATGCAGAGGTTTAATACAAACCCCAAGATATTTCTTTTCATTTTGTCAACACGGAGTGGAGGTGTAGGCATCAACCTAGTTGGGGCAGACACTGTGATATTTTATGATAGTGACTGGAATCCTGCCATGGATCAACAGGCACAAGATAGGTGTCACAGGATAGGTCAAACACGTGAAGTTCACATATATAGGTTGATTAGTGAGAGCACCATTGAAGAGAATATTCTGAAAAAGGCTAATCAGAAGCGTGCTCTGGATGATTTGGTTATACAAAGTGGAAGCTATAATACCGAATTCTTTAAGAAATTGGATCCAGTTGAATTATTTTCAGGCCATGCAACAGTTTCCCAAAAAGATACACCAGTGAACAGATCATCCAAGGATTGTGGTGAGATGACATTATCTAGTGTCGATTTGGAAGCTGCCTTAAAGAATGCCGAAGATGAGGCAGACTACATGGCGCTTAAGAAAGTTGAAGAAGAAGAGGCTGTAGATAATCAAGAATTCACTGAGGAAACAGTTGGAAAGTTGGAGGATGATGAGCTAGCCAATGAAGAGGAAACAAAGCCAGAGGATCCTGCCGAACACGCTATTTTGAAAGTAAAATCGGGTGAAGGGAATGTTGTATGTGAAAGTCATCCAGTTGAGGAAGGGGTCCTTGCTTTTCAAAATAATGAAGATGATGTTGATATGCTAGCTGACGTCAAACAGATGGCTGCAGCAGCAGCTGCAGCTGGACAGGTGATCTTATCTTTTGAGAACGAGTTACGCCCAATTGATAGATATGCAGTGCGCTTTCTTGAGTTATGGGACCCAATTATTGACAAGACTGCAGTTGAGTCCAATACTCAAATTGAGGAAGCTGAATGGGAGTTGGAGCGCATTGAAAAGTTAAAGGATGATATGGAGGCAGAGATTGATGATGATGAAGAACCATTGGTGTATGAAAGTATGTATCTCCTCAAGGCTGCCATTTTTATGTTTTTTTCGTTTTTCCCTGTTGTGTCGTGAAATTATCTTAAATTATCAAATCTTTGGAAAAAGGAAATCCAAATTAGTCACTGACACAATTTTATTGTTATCATTTAGGTTGGGATGCTGATTATGCAACTGAAGCATACAAACAACAAGTCGAAGCACTAGCACAGCATCAGGTATGCAGTGACGTTTGTTTTAAAAATATAATATTGATAGTAAAACTAATTGATTTGCTGATCACTTGGGATTGCTATATTGTTTAATTCATTCTTTTGTTTGTAGATAGAATATTCATCCTATATATGACATTGATTTCTGCACATTAATGTTTAATTCATTCTATCTAATAGTTGATGGAAGATCTTGAGCGTGAAGCCCAGGAGAAAGAGGCTTTAGAATGTGGTAATTCAGACTCACAAAGGTTAGTATTTGTTACATAAACCACGTCTTTCCTCCCAGTGTTTTTGAAATGCTTTATAGTTTATATTCTCGATTCGGAGTGATCAGGTGGCATTTCTAGTATTAAGCCACTTCCTGATTTATGCTGGCTCATGGATACCTGAAAATATATGGACTGGCTTGGTTAACATCTCATCACTCATCAGGTTCCCTCTTTAGTGTTCAGAGACAATTCTCAAAAAAAAAAAATAATTATGTTAAAACTATAGTGTTTTATTAACTGAAGCAAAATCCCTGTTTGCGCAAGTACCTAACAAAAGCAAGTATGCATGCTGGCCCACCCTATTCTATAAGAAACTGGTTTTTGATACGAAAACATGGACAGTTTCGGTTATGCAGCAGAATGGATCATAATAGATGTGTTATTTATGTTTTGGGCCTCCTCAGTGACCTTGATTACGCTTTCTCAAATAGCTTTTCTTCTATAGCTTACTTTTTCTTTTCTCTCTCTCTTTAAGCAGGGAAGAAATTACTCCAAAATCCAAACCGAAAAAGAAAGGCAAAAAGGCCAAATTCAAATCTTTGAAGAAAGGATCTCTTGTTTCAAAATCCATCTCTGTAAAAGAAGAGTCTTCAATGTCCATTGATGATGACTTATTCTATGATGATTCTGTCACATCTTCAGATGCTCCATCACCCTCTTCAACTCGGGCGAAGAAACGCAAACCTGCTTCAGACGATGAAGAATCGAAAAACAAAAAGAAGTCTAAAAAGTTAAAGGCTTGTGAACCTGGGAATATTGTACTTTATCCCAATTCTTCTGGGAAGCATCAAGATGAACACAAGGACTTGAAAATTTGTGATAATGGTTTTTCTGATAATGGAATGAAGCAAATAAGTAGAAACAAGGTGCCTGGAAAGATTTGCATCCCAACAGTGCCTCTGAAACGGGTTTTCACAATAAAACCAGAAAAGTTAAAAAAGAAAGGGAGCGCTTGGTCTAAGGATTTCCTCCCCTCTCCTGATCCTTGGTCACCAAAGGAAGATGCCGTGTTATGTGCAGCTATCCATGAGTATGGCCCAAATTGGAATTTAGCTAGTGAAATCTTGTATGGAATGAGTGAGGGTGGATCTTACAGGGGAAGGTTTCGTCATCCGGTCCATTGCTCAGAGAGGCTTAGGGAGCTAATTCAAAGATATGTGTTCTCTGTCAGTGATGTCTCACATAATGACAAAGCTGTTGGTGCAGGTTCTGGGAAGGGTCTGCTTAGAGTAACTGAGGTACATTAGCATCTCTCTCTCTCAACAAATAATGATGTTCTCTTGTGTTATTATAGCACCAAGCGATGCTTCTCTGACGAGTACTTTCTTTTCTTTTGTGGTGGTTGAATCATAAAATTGGAGAATAAAATCGTGTATTAATCAATGAGAGGGAGTACATATTTATAGACACTAATACTAGACTAAACAAGGTAATAGGAAACCCTAATATAAAACTACCATATATATGTTATAACAGTGGTAAAGAGGGATAACATGTTTGTCATGATAGATTGAAAATTATTAACTTGCCTAGTTGTCCCTCAAACCAAGGATACAACTGCAATCACTATCTTCAATTTTTTGCATGTTATTGGACAGTATTAATTTTCTCAGTGAACATTTTCTTTGGGATATAGATTTCAGATATGCCTATCTTGTGCACATTCTGCTTATAAGAGGGGTTTGAGTGCAAATTGTTATGCTCTTTTCGTTGCTTGTGATTTGATTATAGTCATTGTATGGCCTGTTTTCAGTCAGATTTTCGTGGTGATGAGAAATAACATGTTTCTGTTGATTGTGGTATTAGTATTTGAATATCAATTGGCTCCTATGTAGGTATATATTTTATTATCTTATGCTATGTTTCGTGCATCAGGATAACATCCGGGTACTGCTTGGCATCACATCTGAACAACCAGATCATGAACCACTTCTTCAAAAGCATTTCTTTTCGTTGCTTTCTGCTGCTTGGAGGGATATCTCACGGTCCAGTCATAAAGGCAATGCTCTAATGTTATGGAATGGATACTATTCGTTACGGAAGTTGAATGGCTCTATCAGCTGTCAGAACACCTTGGAAAAATCACCAGAAAGGTTTGGATTCTCTAATTTCCATCTGTGTAGGAAGTTAGTAGCTGCTGCTTTGAATAGCTGCTGCAGCCTTCAAGCAGAAGTTCAGTTACCCACCATCAACCATAGGGAGGATACTCCCGTGGAAAAGGAGACTTTGGATGTACGGCTTGATCTTGTAGGAGATATGGTTGAAGCTCTAGCACTTCCCTCTGCTGTAAATGTTTCAATACTTGGCCAAGATCCGTCCACATCTTTCAAGATGCATGCTGGAAATGATCGTCATTTTAAACTATCCAGGGGCACAATCGAGGATCAGTTCAGGTGCTCCATTGTTTTGCTTAAAATAAGTTCCTCTTGTATTTTAGTTGTTGCTTTATATGGGAGGATAAATCTTATTGTTTTTCTCTTTGTTTATAGAACTTCATCAGCGGCACATTTTGAAAGTTGTTTTGGGGAAGAAACACAAGGATTTAATGTGGGTGATAATCGGTCTTGGATTACACAATTGCCGTTCTTGGGAAAACAGAAGCTTCCTATTACAGAGTCGGTCAAGCCTTCTAAATCTAAGTCAAGAACTGGTAAAGATCAAATTGACACTAACGACCTAACTTCTCCTGAAGTATTCCAAAATTTGCCATTGATGTCAACTGACCCCAGTCTGAGGTTTGAAGATTTCTCATCCTTTTCTGAAGATGGAATACTCAGATTAGACACTACCAGCCTGCTCGACACCGGTGAACATGCTCCCTTGGACATGTCAGGGCTGGCGTCATTCGACTCTGAACCAGATTTAACATCTGGGCTGGATGACTTGTCAAATCTCCTTGAATTTATGGACATTGGGTAATAAGTTGAAAATACAAGAACAATAGTAACTAAGCTTCAGATGGGAGAGTGGCCATGTTTCTTGAATGGCTCGATCACTGGATTGAGAAGCTTCTTATCAATGAAAGTATCAAGTTGCTGGGTGTATGAAATGAAACTTCTGTGCAAGCGGGGAATAAAAGAACAGTAAGATAGACAGACCTCTTTGGTGTCAATCAATGACCTGCAAATCAGAGTTCCCGGCGGGTTGGTGTTATGGGAGAAGATGAATGCTTATGTTGGAGGCGATACATAGGATATAGAGTTCAAGAGAAAATTATTCTCATATTTTAGGGTGTAGCATAGTATTCTTGCAAGTTGTATTTTCTGCTGCCTTAATCTTTGTGTGCTTGCAGTTTTGGGGGTATAATTTTACGGTTTTGTGTATTATCCATGCAATGCGAGCACATCCTCTGCAGGGAAATTACAACATTTGCTCTAGTCAATGAGAAAAAGATATCTCTTTCGTTCTCTCTACAGTGATTTATCATTCTTTTTAACATTTTTATGCTTTTACTACCTCCGTCCACGATCTTTCTTCCCAAGTTTCCTTATCGGTCCGTCCACCAAGTTTCTTCCCACTTACTTTCTATTTTTGGCAACCCTTCTTTTTTACCCACTCACAATATCTTACACATCATCTACTTTTTGTGGGACCCATTCTCCACTACCTACACTTTACCCTTTACTAACTAAGTCAACATCATTTCTTAAAACCCGTGTCGGGTCAATGTGGGAAGATCATTCATGGACGGAGGTAGTATTTGCTAAGATTTATAATGAATAGGTTGTCTATTTTTTTTTAATTTTTTTATAATTCAGATATGACTGGAAGGTACTTGAGCAATCCAATAACTTTTTTCCCGTTGCCACTTGCTGTCTCAGATTTTTTTTAATCTCTTCTAAGGAAAAATCAATTTTCTTGATCTACATATTCAATATTCACAATCTGTTCCTCATTTTGACCAAACTTAACTTTGTATGCTTATATTTCCTGGGTAATGCCAACTTGTAGTTGATGTTGGCAGTCTTTTGCAGCTTCCACCCTTGAGGGAATTTCTCTTGTATAGTAATTAAGTAGGAATGCTATAAAGATTGTTGAGTTTCACATTAGTTTATTACTTTTGGTATTAAAAAACAGATCGGAAATTCTTGAATTTTGATGATCAATATCACATCTTCTTGTTGTATTAAAGACATGCACAAACTTTCATTGAAGACTCTATTTATGTGCATGATATGATCGTTCATTAGTAGACTGTTGATCAATTGAATTGAATGTGTTAATGTTGAAATCAGAAATTGATGGAATTATAGAACAAAGGATTCATCCTTTCATGAACCTACTTATTCTTATTGTGAGAGAGCACTTCACAAAATTAGTATAGGAATTACTTAAACCACACGTGCTTCGTGGGTCCCAACGCTCATATAAGAAGAGCACGTGACGTGGTGGTGGTGAATGGATCCCTTCCGATTTTTTTCTCCTGAAAAATCGCGCGCGGAATCCAAAGTTTCTTAACTCAATTTGATACCCAAGAAAATCCAATTGGAAAATTGACACGCGAAAATTTATATCAAATTTCACAAGTTGCTCTTCGCCATTCTGCCGCATCTTCTCGCTACGAATGTTTATATCAAATCTTACATGTTGAGCTTCGCTATGGATATTCGCAAGAGAGGCAGGGGTGAATTCGAGCTGATTGCTAATGATGGATTGAAGAGATCTAAGCCAGGTTTATTGGTTTCTTCTTTATGAACTTCCAAAATTTTTGATTATATTTGTGAATGAATGCATCCCCTTGTCTCTGTTGTTTTATTTTTTAATCTCATTCAGCACGTTTTACGTTTGAGGATTTGCTCGGTTTGGTGTTTACTTATATTGTTTATCAGTATCCTGTTTGGTTTTCGTGCAATTTATTTATACAATAAGAGTTAGAAATTTTACAGCTGTAGCAGCGTCCTGTTGAAGCTGCCGTTAAATTATAAAAGTTCCAATTTGTCAGCCGCGAAGAATTAGTAGAAAATTTCCTCGGATTTTCAGAAGTGTTAAGTTAATTGATAGTTTTGGCTAATAATATCGTGTCAAGATTTTTTTTTTTTTTGAACTTTGATTTCCTACTTAAATTTATCTTGGTCACTAGAATATTAGCAAGTAACCATAATTACCTTAAAAACTATGTTAATGCTGGTAAGAATAGGTGAAAGTTTAACTAAAAGAAGTAATTAATGTTTGCAACAGAAATGGACTCATTAACAGGTGGTATAGGAAGCAAATCGAAGCCTTGCACGAAGTTCTTCAGGTTCAGATCTCAACCTACCTAATCTAAAAGTTGAATCTTAATGATCATTGACATGCTTCAAAGATAATAATGATAAAGTTTGTATTGTGTTGTTCTTCAGATGTAGCTCTAATACTATATCAACGGGTTATTTGCAACCTGACATGATTGATATGGCTTTTTATGTTCTTCGAGCATTCAAAGTACTATTAGTATTTAAGTTCTGTTTTCTAGTTACAGTTTAGATTCATCTGTATCAGTCTAATTCAAGAAACACGAGAGAACTTTTAAAGAAACATGTCTTCTGGAGAGGGATTTGACGTCCGATGTATTCTTTAAGCAGGACTTTTCCCGTGCACTTTTTCTGAAGGGACTTTGCTCGTATACAAATCAAAATAATTGGCCTCTTCTTTGTGCATATCTATGTAGTATTCAAATACTATGTGGTTCTAAAGAGACTATTCATTGATTCAGTATATTTAACTGTGATATTGTTGTTTGAATCATTTGGGAGTTTGTGTATCTGGCATGATTTGTCACCAATGACTTTCTTGGGATATTACACCAGTTTTACCATTATTTTTCTCCCCAATATTGAAACTATTTTGTGCACCTCTGGTAGGTTCTATAGAATCTCTATTTCTTGCTTCTTTGGAAGGTGTAGTTTACTGGTGTTTTCTTGATAACTTTATCTCTCGCATGCTGCTTAAAAACATGCACCATTTCTTTATAACCTTCCACTTTTCTGCAGCATGGCAGGTTGTCCCTTCGGTGAGAATTGCCACTTCCTTCACTTTGTTCCCGGTGGCTACAAAGTCGTATCCCAAATGATGAATCTCGCACCTCCTCCTGCTTCAAAGACAGCACCTGGGCCGCTCCCAATTCAAAACGGTCTCTCTCCAACCACTATAAAAACCAAACTATGCAACAGATACAATAGCGCGGAAGGTTGCAAGTTCAATGACAAATGTAACTTTGCTCACGGAGAGATGGAGCTCGGCAGGCCTATCACTATCAAGCACTCTCAAGAGGACCACCGTGGGATCGGAGCCGTTTCTTCCCATTTTGGGGGTCGAGCAGAACCTCCTCCCGTACAAGGACTAGCACCCGGATTTGGCGCATCTGCCACTGTCAAGATCAGCGTGGATGCTTCTCTTGCTGGTGCTATCATCGGGAAAGGTGGAGTGAATTCAAAGCAGATCTGCAGACAAACGGGAGCCAAGATTTCTATCCGGGAACACGAAACAGATCCGAGTCTAAGAAATATCGAGCTTGAGGGCACTTTTGAGCAAATTAAGCAAGCAAGTGCAATGGTGAGAGAGTTCATTGTCAGCATTGGAGCAAATAGCGCCACTGGGAAGACGTTCGCAGGCAGCGGTGGAGGCCCTCCTGCACCAAGAAGTAACTTGAAGACCAAACTGTGTGAAAATTTCTCCAAAGGCGCGTGTACGTTCGGAGGTAAATGCCATTTTGCTCACGGGGCAGCTGAGCTACGTAAAACTGGAATTTGAGTAATTTATATTCGTCTTTAAATTTTGCTGGTTAATCTGGTTATGCTCCCTCTCCCCACGCATTTATGTAGCACTTGTCTTTGTTATTTATTACCAGTTTTGATATTTAATTTTCTGTGTTTGCCGTATCCTAGGTAATTCTCCAGGAAATGGGATTATGCTGCGTAATTTTATTTGGTTTCATGAAGTAGTTTAGTTTCCTAAAGTTTGTGTCCACAATTTTGGCCTTAGGATTTACATTTATAACTCGAAGTCTCACAAGAACACATCCCTATCTATATCAACATAATTTATTTACATATGAATTTACTTCTATTAATATATGTCCCTTTGAGCTTTTTTTAGCAGAAGTTGTCTTGAGCTTATGAAGTTCCTCCATCACTACCATTTTGAGTTTACGAAGTATTAAGTAGGTGGGAAGATAGTTTGTGGACGGACGAATAATGAAATATGAGAAGATAGATGGTGGTTGGAGGGAGTATAATGGACAGGAAGAAGGGAGCAGGCGGAGATCCCTCTGAGATTTTGAAAATTATTCGGGGTATTTTAGTCATTTTGTGTATAATAAAAAATATTCAACAATTATGAATAAAATAGGTTAGCTTCCAATGATGCTATTATGAACAGTTTTAGAACATGAAGAATAGAAGATAAATGTTACTCTCTCCGTCTCAACTAACTTGAGTCGTATTCCTTTTTGGGTTGTCTCAACTAGCTTGAGTCATTTCCTTTTTAGGAAACCTTTATTACACACACAAATTTAAATAATATATATTTTTATCATCAATTTATACTTTAATCATGCACTCAACATACACTACTTAACTCCTTAATTCCCGTGCTGAAAAGAAGTGCCCCAAGCTAGTTGGGACGGAGGGAGTATAAAGTTATGTAGTTTATTTGATACTTTTATCTTGTAATTTAGTTTAAACTTTAAATTACATTATATTTATTAAAAGTATTACTCCTTCCGTCCCTCTAAATGTGGTCACGTTTCCTTTCTGAGACGTCACTTAAAGGACATAATTTTACCTTTAAAATACATATAACCTATTTTTTTTTAAATACAATACTTTACTTTTTTAATTTTTGTGTCGAATCTTTTGTGGCCGTATTTAGCAGGAAAGAGGGAGTAGTTGGTTTTTAAAGAAAAAATATCATAAAAAATATTTGCCCCATCTAACTCAAAATCATGGCTTCATCACGGGATGAAGAGAAGAGCCTCGTTGGTGATAAATATGGTGTTTGTTACTTTTCCTAATCATCTTAATCAATTATCTCTTTTTTTTCCATCTACGACGTCGACCTACGTAATTTAAACGAACTCTAGTCATCGCTCATATGCATCATGCATGCACATTCAAAATTTATCATCTTCAATATTAAATTCTTGAACACATCTTAGCTAATAGCTACTTACCAACTCTATTATACTCACTTTCTTAATTATTTTCATTTCCCACAAAAGGGGCAAATCTTGTTTGACCCAATCACGTTTTTCGAATTCCAATCAACAGAACTCGATCACCTACATTCATTTATCGTGGGACTCTTCGATGTTGGATATGTATCACTTACAATTTTAAAATGTCACAAAATGAATTATATTGAATTTAAATTTAGTGTTAATTAAGTAAAATTTAAACTAATTAATATGGACCGAAATTGTATGATTTTCCAAATAATTGATACTACAAACATATTACGAATTAACCACAGATCCTAAAATTTAAGTGAGTTGCAATATAAAAAAAAAGAAGATAAGATACATCAACGAGGGAAAAAACTTTTATTGAGCGGTGGTTTTAGTTTTGTCCATGCCTAATTTTGCTAATGCGGCTACATTAATTAATTTGCAGCATCTTCTTTC
This sequence comes from Leonotis leonurus, assembly GCA_026898415.1. Classification (NCBI taxonomy): domain Eukaryota; kingdom Viridiplantae; phylum Streptophyta; class Magnoliopsida; order Lamiales; family Lamiaceae; genus Leonotis; species Leonotis leonurus. Next base: position 7,128,038 of record JAPKLX010000004.1, on the reverse strand, counting down.
ATCGACTGCAATTTCGTACCCTATTTTTTTTCCATTAATAAGTTACTTTTTATTCTATATTTTTAATGAATTGCATTAAATTTAAATTAAACGAATCTGACTTATAAATTTGAGCATTAACTTACGATTAGTAAACTAACACATGCACTTTTTTATTTACTATTTTATGGATATTTATTGATCCCATTAGAATTGAACTCTAGGAAACTATAAATATACTTTACTTTTATATTTTAGACTAGATTCTGAAAAGTATTCTGCTTCCTTTATGATTATATAATACACATATGAAAAATAGTATGATCAAATCTTTATTTATTTATTTTTGTTGATATATATGATAGAGGTGTCACGGTACCATATATTTTATTAAAATTATCATATCTTATACATTATCTTTATCTTTGGTATAAAAAATTTCGTACCGTTATCTTACTATACTTTTCGGTATATCTTAATTATGTATACCTTATTTTCGGCATGACATTTTACATACCTATACTTTACCTTATTTTCGGTATCCCTTACCTTACTTCGGTATGTCTTTCTTTCACGGTATACCAAAACTTATTTATTTAAAACATGTGCATACATAAAGCATAATGAATATTATCTTACACAACATCTAACATATACACAAACATACAAAAGATATTATTTTTTTTAATAACATAATTTTTGAGATAAACCACTAATATCAGATAATCAATTTACAAAGATATTAACTAACTACATTATTATATTTTTATATAACTAATTATATTTTGGTATATAAATCATAATTAATTTGATCATTTAAACACGATACAATATAACAAATTAAATATATTTCCCATATGCATATATTACAACATATATTATATTTAATATTAAGTAAATGTAGTCTATAAACACTTATATTGTTAAAACATACTTTAATATTATAATTATATTTATGTTATTGTAATTAATTATATGATTATTTAGATTAATTTACTTGTTTTACAAAAATATTTAATAGATTGTATAATTATACCATAATTATGCCAAAAATATATATTATAATTTTATCATATTAATTAAAATAATAATTATAAGTTCTTGTTCAATACTTTCAATTATCAAATAATCTCATATATATTCTTGTTATTTGTCTAAATATTTATTTATTACTCCCTCCGTCCCGCTAAATGCGGCCACAAAGGATCCGACAATGAGATTAAAAAAGTAAAGTATTGTGTTTTGAAAAAGTAGGAGAGATGTATTTTAAAGGTAAAATTATTTCCTTTTTGGGAAAGTGGCCACTTTTAGTGGGACGTCCCAAAAAGAAAACGTGGCCACATTTAGCTGGGTATAATTTATGAATAAATAATTTTGTTATTAGAATTGAATATACGTGTACATGTAATATATTAAATATATGTATATATATTTCGATATATACCAAAATAACAGTATATACCAATTTTTTTGGCCTATACCGCAGTACGGTATATGACGGTATATCTCGATATTTGAAAAAATCATACTTTTACTTTACCGTAAAGTTTGGTATGTTATCATACCTTACCAAAAATTCCGATATACCTTATATTCACTATTTTACAATATTTTTTATAATCGAAAATACTGCTCCAAACCATTTATGGTTAGTTTGACAGAAGTGTGCATTTAATTAAAAGATGTCAGATTTTTGATAATCGAAAATACTGCTCCAAACCATTTAATATACAGTGCGTGATTACCGAAGCTCATTCACCGATTCAAAACTAAATTTATTTTAAATAGTTTATACCATTTTGAAGCTTATAAATTCTTGGAATAGTTTATAAGATACAGTTTATAAATTATTAATATATTTAGATAAACGAGCTTATAAGCTCTTTTAAAGTGATATAAAATGTTATTTATGTAATTCTGTTGCAACTTATAAGTTTATAGAGAAATAAGTTGAGGTGTAACTACTTATTTTTTGAACAACTTATAAGCTTCAATAATTTATTTTTACAACATATAAATTTTCAAAGAAGTTAATTTGTCAAACATTTTGAAAGAGCTTATAAACTCCTAAACAACTTATAAATTGTTTTAATGAACTTATAAGTTCAATCAAACATCCCCTAAATCTTAAATGGAAGTGATATTATAGCTACACTTTTAAATATAAAATACTATAAAATATAAAATATGAGGTTTATAATATAATATATTTAGATAAATATAAAATGTGACATGTTTATTGAAACAGAAGAATTACAATATTATTAGTACTATTACTATAAAATAGAAAATGTTGAAGTATAACATTTCATATCCCTATGAGTATAATTTTATTATACTTAGAAACATCGCATGAAGCTAGCTAGCTCCGAATACATATAAGTTTTAAGTGTACTATTTTACTAATTTATCCGTATTAATAAAATAATAAATTTGTTTTATATATTTTATTAAATATCATGATAAATATATTTATGTAAATAATATTATATTTCAACAAGTATTAAATAAAGATAAAATTAAAAGATTGTTATAAATATACTCAAAATTTTTGAAATAAGATAAAAATGAAATAAGACTTTTTAATTGGGAGGGAGTATTTTGGAGAATTCGAATCACAAGCTATAGTTTACAATACATGATGCATGCTCCTCATATTAATTGCAACTCACTCAACCACAAAAACTTACTTATCCAACACCAACTTTTCTTTTATCTACCTATATATATTTCATCAATCCCTATCTATCTCAAATTCTCAATGCAACTAATTAATTTTACGCGTGGAGTATATATTTACCTTAAATTGATTAAACTGATCAATAGTTTATACGTCTACGTCAAGTAAGATCCACATTTAGGAGTTTGAGGGTTTTGTAGTTTTTTTAAGGCAAGTTAACAAATAATATAAGCACTTTCCCAGTCGAGTAGTATAGAGAAAATCATAGGTTTGATATGCGATATAGTATCGTTTTAGGAATATATATATAATTAATTTATTTATCAAATTAAAAAAAGTCACACTAAGGTTTCTTGAAAGGTGAAAAGGAAATCCACAAATGCAGCACATGATGAATATTATTGATGATGATGATCTTGGACAAGTAGTGTACACACCCTAACAATTAGTATTATTTATCAACTTTTAATTGAGAAAAATAAATACTATTAGCTATCATATTAGGATGAGTACCAAGTCGGCACATATATTAATATGTGTACGTTAATACGTGTCCAAATTATTATCAAGTAGCAAGCGCCAATAGCCTCTTATAGCCAATTTAACCCCCCACCTTCAATTGCCTCAAATTCTTTATTTTTTTTCCAATCCAATTTCTAATTTGGCCTACCAAATACTAATCTTTATTGTTTTGTCCAAGTCTTGAATGTTACATCTGGTTTATCACTTAAATAATTTATGATAACAAATTGATTAATTCTTATTTGTTCGACTAGAGTTTATCGATTTAAAATATATTTTAATAATAAATAGTATGTTTATGTGGTGTTATGTAATATATGCCACTTATATACCGCCAAATTAAATCTGGTGGGATATTTTGGTTGATAATATGATCGATAATTTACTATTACATTCTTCGCAAGGGATTTATTGTTTATGTAATATGTCTTACTACAACTCAATAATGAGAATTAAATATCTTACACGTTTTTTAATATAAGCGAAGATGTGAAATTTGAAAACTATTATAAAGGAGGAAAATGTCATGGTACGTGCATTAGCATAGCATAGGCATACCATTAGTCCATTACCACCTCTCACTTTAACTGAATAATAATCATTAAGTTTCCAGACTAAATTGATATTGAAAATTTGAAATCAGACTTCATTAGTCAACAATTGCAACCTATCTTTTATTTAGGATATTTTCTGATACAATATTGCACCTTATATATATATCTTTGAAGATATATTGTTTGTGGAAGTTATTGATTACCAGTATTTACCAAGTTTTATTAACACATAAAAGAAACAGATTCCATATATTTCAAGCTTAATTGATCGCATTCGAAACTTTCTCATTCTCTCTCTCTCTCTATATATACATCCCTATCTATATACATATTAAAAATTATAAGTAACTTGTAATGTACATATTTTGAACCACAACATAAAAGATAAGAAAACATATTAATGTAATTATGTGGACGGTAGAAAATCTTTATAATACTCGCGACTCCTCACTGCTTCACCTTTCCTCAATTTCACTAATAATAGGTCGGCGACTAATTCAAAATAATAAATAGTAAAAACATACGTCATCACCCCAGTTTTTAATTGTTTTTATTTTCCTTCGATTGGACGTGATCATCCTTGTTTATAACCAAAATAAAATATACGATCTGAATATGCTTTATGCTTAACAACGTAAAATTAAACTTCACTTAAAAAAAATAAAATAAAATAAAATTTACCACGAGTGGTCAAAATTGGGCGATAAAGTAGAAAGGAACAAGAGGAGGTACCAGTTTTTAGGTGGGTGGGACCCAAAGGGTTAAGGGCTGGGAAAAAGGTATTTATTTGTTCATCAAAACGTTTCACAACCATTTAGTAAAATTTATTCATGTTACTACTTGTATTAAGAAAATAAATTTTTATGTGCAAAGGATAAAATTTAATAAAATTGATTAATTTTTAAAATATAGTAAATGTGGTGATAAAAGAAGAAGTGATATTTACTAATGAGTACTAAAAATATTTGAAGAATAATGAATTGGACCTAATAGTAATATGGAAGAGGGAGTGGGCCCCGCCCTTTTGGGAGGAGGGAAGCGAAAAAGCATTTAAGTAGCGAGTGATGCTCATTGCTTTGGCACTCCCGTGAGTTTAGCTCTCTCTATTTAAGATTGCTCTGCTCTGTGGTGCCGGCCGCTTCGCACCGCTGCACCTCCGCTCCCCTCCACCTCTTCCGTTTTCTCTCACTGCTATCCTCAGTTAGGACACACAAATCGTCTCCTTTTTCCCTTCCAAGGTACACTCTCCCCGTATCCTTTTATTGCTGACGGCTGTAATACGTTTCGATTGTCTCCCCAATGCTGGATGCCTGATTGATTTATATATATCTGTACATGGTGTGGTGAATGCGTCTAGATCTTATTATGTTTTCTGAAGTCTATTTCGCGTGGAGATTTGGTCGATTTTTGCTGTGCATGTGTTTTGTTTCGTTAAATTTGATTATCGTAGAGACGTGATTAGATCTGGATTGTTTGTGGTTGTGAGTGTGCAAGTTCTATATGTGTTCATTGATTTTACCGAACTGATTTGGCGTGTTTTACATTCCGAATCTGTATTAATGGATTAGAATGGATGTGCTTGATTTGGGTTCTTTTATCCACATGAATGAATTCTGGAATCAAACGAATGTTTTGATAAAAAAAAGTATGAATGTGGTTTGATTTGTGGATCTGAAGTCTGCAGTTTTCCGTCTTGGAGTGCTGATTTTTGAGGACCCTGCAGTTGCTCTACATGGAGATGTGTGAAATTAAATTAATAAGATAGAAAGATACAGTTTTCCTGATTACTTTTTAATTTTTATTGAATTTCTCCTTTTGGGATGCTGAGAAATATCTGAGATATATATATCAATTACAGGAAAATATAATTCATTACTCTCTAAAGCTGTTGTGGCATCCATGCAGCATCGGATTACATTTTCTGATTTTCTGGATCCATCTTGAATGAGATTTGGTTTTATTATTATTTTTTCCCTCGCTGACCAGATTTTCCGAATATTCTCTGAATTTCTTATTATTTTTATAAAACAAACTTTATAAATATGAAAAATATCCAAGATGGATATTTTAGTTACTATGGTTTTGCAGGGTTCAAACCTCCGCCATTTATTTAACTGAGAAATCAATGCATTTTAGGATATCGCTTGTTTGGAGCGGTTTTATTCAGAGTCTATAGTAAAGGTTAAATGTTTTTATCAGCCCGCAAATACGAAAACTATATTTTGTTTGTGGAGTTCATTTAGATTCCGAACTGCGCAAACAGCTTTGTTTTTTGTGTATTCTGCATTTGCATATATCGCCAGTTTCAGATTCTGAATGTTTGTTTGGCTGTTCCAAGGATTTTTTTTAATCGGGCCTCAAATTTCACATGGGCAACTAGGCAGATAAGACAAATTGCTTGATGACCATGTTTTGCTCTCAGCTTTCGGTGTTTTTGTTTTTTAGTTCATTTTCTATTTTCTATGTGCATTTTACTTTGGTATAATATTTTCTCTGTGTTTTTTGTTTCACTTCGTCTATTTTAATGTAATATATTCTGTACGAACTATGTGATATTCCCTTTTATGTCATTTTATTAAACCTACTTGCCTTTGTCCATACTGAACTTTCCCTCGTAAATATCGGCTTGTTTTCAGAAGGCCCCTTTTGATGTGATTGCTTGTATTGTCTTCAATTGAAAAATTGGTACACAATGAAATATTTAATGTCTTTTGAGGCTTGAATCTAAACGACAGCTGCTTCCGTTGGTTAGTCTGTTGCTTAGCTCGGGGGCCACAAATCAAAATTAACAGCTGTTGAACGAGCTTGGTATTGTAATGCTGTGTTGTCCAATATGATGGCTTAGTGCATGAACTTGCTTATTTTCTTAATACGCACCCTTCCCAACTCACGTTCTCTGGAGTTTCCAATGGTCACATCAGTGTTTTTTATATTTATATTAATCAATCATGGTCAAAGAAATAAAGATTTTCATTCTAAAATATCTTTGAACTTGGTCCTGGTTCTATCTTTTCTTATTGGTTCTTTTCACTGTGGAATAAAATACACCTAGTAGCCATTGTGACTCGTTCTTTGGATGCCCTTTAAAGTAAAGTTTTATTTATGCTCACGTGAAGCCATCGCTGATGCCAGCATGTGCTGTTTATGCATTACTAGATTTATCTTGTAAAGCACTGTGGGTGTTTAAGAATTATTGACCCTAATTATGTCATAAGCAGTAAGCCACGCTTCTTTGTTAATAACGGCCTTCTTAATGACGGCCTTAAGTACAGCTTAAGCTAGACTTTCTTATGTTGTGATTTGGGTTGTTGTCCTTATCGTTTGGGGATTAAAAGTCAACTTTTATGAGGAATTAAGGGATTATGACAGACTTTTTAGTGGTCAATTATGTTAAACTTTACTTCAATTTGTTGGCACAACCGTCTTTCTCTCGCCCTTGCTTGATTGTCACTGTCTCTTATGATTGAATAGTTACTAAAGTTGTTTTTTGTAGTTTAGAAACTTGAGTGAGAGAAGAGTATGTTTTCACTAAACACATTTTGAATATTTGATTATCCAAATGAAGTACGAATCGTTTGCAAGACTATGGATTGTAAATTTGCACGTTTTGACCTTATTCTCACCTTTATTCATGCTATGATAAAAGTTTGAGGGAGTAGTACTCAACTCTATATTAGTCAATTAAACTGTTTAGCCAGTTGCGTGATGAATTTGTAGTTGTGAAATTTATTCACTTGATTTCTTATGAATAGTTCTTTCATCATTGATTTTTCTACATCAGTTTTGAAATTGACAAACATCTAACTTCTGCAGGTCGCTGAACAATGGGTGCTGGAGGTCGTATGTCCGTACCACCTGAGGGTAAGAAGGCGAAATCTGATGTTGTCCAACGCGTTCCACATGCAAAGCCTCCTTTTACACTCGGTGAGATCAAGAAAGCCATTCCACCCCATTGCTTCAAGCGATCTATCCCTCGTTCTTTCTCCTATGTCCTATATGATCTTGTCATCGCCTCTCTGTTCTACTACATCGCCACAAACTACTTCCATCATCTCCCTCAACCTCTGTCTTATCTTGCCTGGACCATTTATGTTATATGCCAAGGCTGCATTCTAACTGGTGTTTGGGTCATCGCTCATGAATGCGGCCACCATGCCTTCAGTGACTACCAATGGCTCGACGACACAGTTGGTCTAATTCTCCACTCGTTCCTCCTTGTCCCTTACTTCTCTTGGAAGTACAGCCACCGTCGCCACCACTCGAACACTGGCTCACTTGAAAGAGATGAGGTGTTCGTCCCCAAGAAGAAATCAAATCTTAGTTGGTCTGCTAAGTACTTGAACAATCCACCTGGGAGAGTCATCACTCTCTTTCTCCAGCTCACCCTAGGCTGGCCTCTGTACCTTATGTTCAATGTCTCTGGAAGGCCTTACGACCGCTTTGCATGCCACTTTGACCCTCAGAGCCCCATCTACTCTGATCGCGAACGAGCTCAAATCTTCCTCTCCGATGCAGGCATTCTTGCAGTCACCTATGGGCTGTATCGTCTATCCGTAGCAAAAGGGCTTTCTTTTGTTCTCCGTGTCTATGGTGGTCCACTGCTCGTGGTCAATGGGTTCCTTGTCTTGATCACTTTCTTGCAGCATACTCACGCTTCTCTCCCTCACTACGACTCGTCGGAGTGGGATTGGCTGCGTGGAGCTCTTGCCACCATCGATAGAGATTACGGTGTTCTCAACAAAGTCTTCCATAACATCACCGATACTCATGTTGCACACCATTTGTTCTCAACCATGCCGCATTATCATGCGATGGAGGCAACAAAGGCGATCAAGCCAATCTTGGGACAGTACTACCAGTTTGATGGGACGCCGTTTTATAAGGCCATGTTTAGAGAGGTGAAGGAATGCATCTACGTTGAGCCTGATGAAGGTGACGAGAACAAAGGTGTGTTCTGGTATAATAACAAGCTTTAGATTTGGGGAGAAATGTAGGAAATGCAGTTTCTGGGGTGTTGAGGTAGAGATTCTGCCTTTGTTTATGGTTAAGGTTAAATCTAGGTTAAGTTGGTTGCTTCTTGTGTTTCTTGAATGTCTTAGTACATGTCGGTGTTGAATAAGACTCTGTTTGAACTGTTGTGTTCTTAGCAAGTCTGGTTCATGTGTTGGATGGAATAAGACTGTAAGTTGTAATGACTATTTATGTTTTTTGCTGTTTGGGAGTCCTAAATTCGATTTGTCGTAGCAGCAGCCTTTTTTTGATAATTCTATTATTGTGTTTCTCTATCTATCTAGCCCATGTTTTGTTTTTATTTTTGTTTAATATTCCAGTGGGTTCTTGCTTAAATTTGTTCCCTATTTGACTGCCTGTGCATAGTTACACTACAAATACTACATGCACGCCACATATTGTATAATCAGTTTAAACGCATACGTCTTCGCCAGAGAACTTGTATCTCACTTTGAGGCCAAATATAATATTCACATTCATTGAGGCCAATAAAATTAAATAAAAGTAGTAGAACCTTAAAAGCTCATAGTAAATTTACAAGAGAACAATGACTACTAATTAAATCGCCTCTGTAAAAACTAAACTTTTGAGGCACAAAAAGGGAAGCTGCATTCCCCTCGACCACAAACACCACCTTCCTCAACCCATCAAATAAGAAGAAAAAAGAAAAACTAATGTAAGAGTTGATAGAACCGTGCACGTTAGCGAAAAGCAGCAGAATCCAGCTAAATCTGCACATCCTAACTGCCAGAATGCTAATGGGAGCCACGTTTGAAAGGGTCAGCACCGCCACGTGGCAGCAGTTCCTTGAGGACCGTTCGTGCGGGCTCGAATGTGGGCCAGCCCAGCCGGCACACAAGGCTCGTGCTCGGAGTGACGTCCTCTAATGGGCCTCACGTTTGGGCCGTTGCAGATCTTCTGACATCCACGTGCAGATCCAACGGTTCTCATGCTCTTAATCTCTTTCAAGTACCATTTTTCTTTTTAAGATTTTTAAAAAGATATTTGGCCGGCCAGATTCTCTTTCTTCACTTCAATGATTCTGTACATTTTATATTATTTTTATATTTATTATTGTGCAGATTTAAATTAATGTAAGCACGTTATGAGCGTTTTTTGAATTATTATAACCGTTTCTGAAATTACTCAACCTTCGAATATGCAACATGGAAAGACACTTGAATTGGATCAATTTCATTCCGTTCAGTTTGTTTTTACTACGACATCGGAACTGTAGTAGGCTCTGTGTTCGTTTATGTGTATTGGTCGGCAAAATTAATTAATTAAAGAGACCACAATCCTAAAACAGGAGCGATTTGTACTTACAAGGACAAAAGGCGAAGGAAAAAGACCAAATTCTAATACATAAAATTTTAAATAAATAAAATCCCAGTAGACAATACTTGGACAGAACTGATGGTTCAAGAAGTCCGGCTATGGATTTTTCACTAAAGAATGTATAAATACAGACATACGCAAACATTACAAAAGATTAAACAAAAGCTATACTTTATTCACTCATTACTCATTAGGTAGTGTAGTTGAAAGAGTGCGGTAAATTTATGTTTAGATTAGAGTGAAATTTACTAAGTTGTTAACCTACGAACGAAATGAATAACACATGAAATTAATTTATTTGATATCAAATATATATCCAAGGGTGTAACAAAAATCTGATCATGACTAGAACAACAGTACCCTTTGTTTTGTTATAACATAATATCTTGTTAATATGATTGTGTGATACTTGGGACCATTTTGTTGTAGTACTTGTACATATACTTTATTGACTCTTTCTCCCTCTTTCTCTCATATATGCTCAATGATTATTTCCTTCCATCTCTTAATATAAATATACACTACATATCCCAACATATCTCCCCTTCTAAAAAACAACCAAAAACCAAGGTATAATTTCCATCAAATTCTCACCTCAAAAGCATCCACCACATTACAATGGAGAACCACATTTACTCCCCAAACACACCATTACCATCATCATCACCATCACCATCACCTTCAGCTCTATCCATGCACAGAAACTCCCACACCATATCAAAAACCAAACCCAAAATTCGAATAATCCACATTTTCGCACCAGAAATCATCAAAACCGACGCAACCAACTTCAGAGAGCTCGTTCAGAGACTGACTGGCAAGCCCACGGCGGCTGATCTGAATTGCTGCCGCGGCGGGGCGAAGAGCAAGGCAAGAGTTTCGAGAAAGAAAGAGGGGAGGATTTTTCCTTCAAGCATGAAAATGGAGGTGGCTATGAGTATGAGGGCTGGGTTTCATGCAGCTGGGTTTAGAGAGAGAATTAAAGGAGAGGAAGAGATTTGGAGCAGTGCCAACTCCGGTGGCGGTTTCTTGGGCGGTTTTGCAGAGTTTGATGGCTTCTTGCAAGAGATTAACCAGTTTCCATTTTTGGAAGCTACAACGACAGCTTCGAACATGGATGTTAATGGGATGCCTCAGCTTGCTTGATTTAGTATTAATTACTTCAAGATTATTTAGCTAATGCCTAGGGCTGCATGCATCCATCCTTTATTTTAACTTCGTCTAATATTCTAATTACTCATTCTTTCTTTTTTTATTTAAAAATTTAAAAATTTTCATTTATAATAAATGTACGTACCCACAATACTCAATTACACGCAACTTAATTTTAAGCAATATACTAAATGAGATTCAAAAGCCACTTATCATACACAAATAATATATCAAATGAGATTTAAACTGCACTAAAATTACATTATTAATATAAACACTAATTACATATTTCATATTAAAGTTAAGATACATTATTAAAATTTATATGACATTAATTTTGATAGATGGAAGAAATGAGTATAGATATATGTTTTGAGATCCAACCCTGGCGAATGGGAATGGTGATACTGCTAGTCTGCTAGGACCTCACACGTGCACCCTGCACGTACCACACATACGGCCGGCTGATTTGCGCCTAATTTACAATCTTTCATCTTTCAGTTTGGTGTTAAATTTGTTACAACTTGAATTTCACGAATAATATAAAATCTAAAGTAGATGGGTGTCTGATAAAATATTATATGACGACATCAAACTTTTATTTTCCCATTCCCACTAATGTATGACAGTTCACTTAGAATACTGGTCCCTAGTTCCCTGACATTAGTATTCACAAGATATTATTTTAATTTTTTATTTAATAAAAATGAGTGACTAATTTTCAAGGAAAATATAAACATAGACGACACGTGCAATTAAGGAGTGGTTTATTCGGATGTAAATTAATTAAACAATAAGTAATGTATATATAATATATTTGCCCTAAAATGGGCTGACTATTTCTTAAAGTTTTATAATTAATAAAGTCGGCTAAATAATAATTGGATAAAGAGTTTCTCAACAAGAACAAAAAGCCTAATGAGAAAAGACAAATTCCATATTCGTTGATTCGGACGATCCACAAACTGAGAGAAGGAAAGTAATCACTTCAGAAGTCCGGCTAATATATATATATATATGAGTAAATTCAGAAGGCTTCATTAATTACCAAGAAGTTTTATGTAAAAATTTAATTAATATTGAAATTAAAACTTCCCAAAAGTATATATTATGATATATATGATATTCCAATGTTGTTGATGTTTCGTATAATTCATATTATCAAGATTAATATTGATGTATTTATTAATATTTAGAAATATATAATACAATTAATGTACTCCTGATGAAGGTGATGAAGATAGATTACTTAATTCTCACCTTATACTATCCGAACATTTGTATATTAGTTAATTTGATGGATATATATCCTGGAGAATGCAAGCCACGATTGCTAACTGGTTACATATCTTTATATAAGTCATGAAATCACGAAAGTGAGGGTTGAGTAGTTGAAAGCAACTATTTTTGATTTTGCCCAAAATTTGGGTAAATATTGCATTATATATACCTGTATGAGTTATGGCAGTACCCAATATGAAAATCTAGAAACTTGAAAAAAATGGACAAAAGAATTAATTAATTAATAAAATTGATCAACCAAGATGAGGAGACCAACTAAACACGATTAATGACAGCAGATCATATTCATGCAGTATTTAATAATTCAGACAAGTTGGCAACCAAGTATATATATATGTCTTTTACCCTAAAAGGGTGGTATAATAATACATCAATTTATATTTGGTGGTATTTAATTATTTAACTTATTAATATCTCTAAATTACCCCTTTGGTCATATCAGCTGCTACAAATTAAATTTTTTCATTTGCATGGATGCATATATATATATATATATATATATGCTTATGTACATGAATATGAAAGATTAAAATGGAGGGGTCGTCACAGAGCAAAGTTCATCCAATTCTTCCCTCCCCAGATAAGACTTCATAGTTGTTTTCTTTTCTTTTTTATTTAATCTCTTACGTTAGTTGTCCAATATTCATTACAAAAAACTTTCCCTTTCCACTTATATATATAAACATATCTACAAATCCCAACTGTCTTATTTTCACACAATCACACCAACTCTCCATCAAATTAAATTAGTCTCTCTCCGGCCCTCTCAATCTTAAAACTTCAAGGGCATGAAAATGGAAGAAAATCAAATCTTTTGCCCAAACAAAACTTCTTCACCAAACCTAGACATGCACAAAAACTCGCAAATAATTTCAAAAACGAAGCCGAAAATCCGAATAATCCACATCTTTGCACCGGAAATCATCAAAACTGATGCTGCAAATTTTAGAGAGCTAGTGCAGAGACTTACCGGGAAGCCTGATCCGAATTGCGACGACGGCGCGTTGGTGAAAACCAAAGGAAGTGTAATCCCAAGAAAGAGAGAGGCCAGAATTTGTTCTTCTTCAAGCAAGAAAATGGCTATGAAGAGAGTGAAGGAAGATGAAGAAGAAGGAATTTGGATGAGTGCAAACTTAGGAGGTGGATTTTTGGGTGGTTTTGTAGATTTTGATGGAATATTAATGTAAGAAATCAACCAGTTTCCGCTTTTGAAAGGTACAACATCTCAGAATTAAGCAGGGTGTTCAACTTGCTAATTCACTAGTATGATTAGTTCTTGATTAATGTTCGGATTAATTATTGTTGTAATTATTATTATTATTATTCATTTTATATTGTTTTGGATTAGGGTTTCAATTATAGCTAGCTTGAGTACGTAATTAGTATGATTAATCTTGTATAATCAATTATTTAATTTGATTTATTTGCACTCAGATTATTTGAGTTTCTCATCTGGGAGCTGGCTAGATGTAAATATTAAATTTGTGTTGAGTATAATTTTTCTGCGTTTGGGTACACAATATAGTTGTTGAGAAAAAATTAATGACTTAACATTTCTAAGCTCTAGAACATGTTTGTTTTTTCAAATAAATAAACTAATTAATATTTGAATCTTTTATTGCACATAATTTAACTTGCATATTTTCCGTTTGGATTTCTTCTTCATTTTAATTAGTTTTTGTATTTTTGTTTCTTTATGTGCTTTTTGTTTATAACCCCCTAATTAATACGAGTATTTTTCAATACATTATATTTGTAATTTTGTTGATAATAAAGTACGCAGTACTAGTTTCTAGCAAAGTAATGAATTTTGAACAACCTATCTCTCTTTCATTTTATAAAATGATACAAAGTGTAATATGAAATTAAAGTAGTAATAGTTTCTAGCAAAGTAATGAATTATTGAGCTGAAATAAAATAATAATAAATGCAAACATGTCAGTTTGAGGCTACCTAGTAATGAAAACCCAACTCTTTGGCTAAATAAATTAATTAAAATAGACTTTCAAATTGCTTCTAATTAAGTCAATTATATATATTGCAAATTGTGTAAGAAATTGTTTTGAATTAATGATTTATCCGTAGCACTAGGTAATTGTTTAAGTTATGAAATGAAGTTGATAACATAACATCCCCCTTAGGTTAATTTCTTTAAGTTGACATTAGTTTTTATGTTAGCATAATAATGTATACAAAAATAAATTTATCGTGCATTCCACGTTATCCTATCTAATCGCGGTTTAACTCACCCATAAACAAATCCTCAATTTAATTGGATCCATCAATATCAGACATAATTAAGTATGATTATTGGGACTGTTATGATGATAATAAATCGTTTACTAAATCTTGATTATAAACACAGTACTCTAAAACCGAACGATGATGGTATGATTGGTACGAATATCTTATGTCCAACTAACTATATTGTAGTATAATAAAAGCCCAATTAACTTTTATTACAAAGCAATAGAGCTTAAGAAAATCACTATACACCATGCATAATCACAAATTTACTAGAAAAGTACAAATAATTATAAAATTAAGTACAAACTATAGTTAAATGGATTGATAAATCCTGGTTGTAAATGTAAAAGTAAGGTAAGTTATAGTTACATGTGTTAGAGAATGGGATTTACCAAAAACACACTTTAGAGTAGTTGAAGACAAAGCTAATTAAGACCAGTTAAGCATGAAAAGGACTTTGATTATATCATGTCATGTCATTTGTCAAACAAAATAAATCTAGAAGCCCAAAGGGGGAAATATAAAGTATACTTGCAGTGTCATTTTCGTCTACTCACTTAATTCTTTCTTTAATTTATGTTTAGAACTTATAAATTCAAAGGATCGATTGTGGTTTGGTGTTTTATTTGGGTAACTGTAAAAGACTTTACATGTCAAATATTATTTGTATATTTTCTCCCCTTCATCCGAGATTTCTCACTTGGTTAACTAATTATATTCTACTTTGGCTATATATAATTTGGTCAAAAATTACTCGTATTATTTTCAGGTTTATTTCAATTTTTAATCAATCTTTAACTTAATTTTATTAAGTATGTATCTTGTATTGATTTTTATATTAATTGTAATTTTCACCTAGTATTTATCTTTTGCAAAAAATAATGTGATAAGCAATAACGTCTATTAATTCTTTTACAAGCCAAGCCAGCCCATTAGCCCAATATGAACATGACTAAAAGAATTCTATCCAATTTAACAACTCTGTCCTTCAAATTCATAATCCAATTTTATCATTTCATAGTGCTACTTACTTATGACCATTACAATAATTTATTAATTCATGAAATTTCTAAGAGAAATTACCAATCTTATGTTGGATTCACGATTCAAATATTCATTTTCATAAAATTTATATACTATATAATCATATTGTAAATTATATTTTGATAGTTTTTAAAAATTATGATCCTCTTCAATTTGCATTATTCAGACTAAAATATCCATAATATCATAATATATGGGGAGAATTTTGTTGGAATAACAAAATCTTGCAAAACCGTCCTTAAAGTAAAACCGTGTGGAAAAGGCAGGCAACCACATTGACCATCAAATGTAATGCTGTCGTGGGTGCCACAATCCACATACTCAAATCATATCAATCCCACGGCTCAGATCTCATCATCTTGAATTTGAGGTTCATTTCATCTGAATTTAATGTGAGGATGGGGTTTCATTTCTCGTACATATTATTAAACCAGAGGGCCGGCTTTTCAGACCAAGAGGAAAGCAAAGTTAGTCCACATTCTCTCTCAAAGAGTCTCTCGGAGAGAATAACAAAATAATTCCGTCTCATCTTCTTCAACTTCTCAAAGGTACACTCTTTTGTCCGAATCTCGTTACAAAGATTCGATCTTTAATTTTTCTGAACAAAGTTTGAATCTTGTCAACCTATTTCCTCTCGTATAGTTTTTGTGTAGTCTTGATTTGTACCGATTCTATATTTTCTTGATGGGAGATCTAGTTGTTTATGTTTTTATGAGCTTTTGTTGATGGATCTGATGATGGGTCTTTTAATTTAAGGGTGTTTAGTGATAGTGTGCATGGTGTGGTTTGGTGGGTTTTGATCACTGCAGATCATGTGTTTCCACTCATTCTTCTTGTTGACGTTTTGTACTTTGATTGTGTTTGATTGGGATCTTGTTTGAAATTTCTATATTTGGAACTTTACTATTTATAGCTAAAATTTGGTGATTGTTCAATATACTGAAGTCATCAATTGGCTTCTTAGTCAAAATCCAAGTAACTTAGAATCATTGTCTTTGTCTATTGAAGATTGCGTGCAATTTTAGTAGAAAATGATGAGATTTGCTTATGTTTGTGGATCTTGCATTGTTAAGGTTTCCCCTTGGTATTGCATCTCGATGGGCATGATAGTTCACGAGTTCTGAGAATAGTGCGTTTCACTATTTTATTTTCACTGAATGTGAAGCTTTACTCATAACATGTGGACATTTTTCTATTCTTGATTCCAGATGCTTTGGTGTATGCATAAGCTGATGATCTTGAAGATGTTTCTTGTCTTCAGATAACATTAATCACATTGCATTTTGTTGTCATGAGATATTAAGTCAAGAATAATCGAATTTGGACTTTTGATATATTTGATTTCAGATGCATGAAGTGTTTATGACTTGTGATTGTTTTCTTGTCTTCAGATTTATTAAGCTATGGCCGAAGCTGAGGATATTCAGCCCCTTGTTTGCGACAATGGAACTGGAATGGTCAAGGTAATCTCTATTTTTTTGACTTAACAAAGCTTGATTTATGGTACAAGTTGGTTAAGTTGATATCTTATTCAGCAAATAAAAATAAGAATTCTTAACTTATTACGTTATTTATCTCAAATTTAGGCTGGATTTGCTGGGGATGATGCTCCAAGAGCTGTCTTTCCGAGTATAGTGGGACGCCCCCGTCACACTGGGGTTATGGTTGGTATGGGACAGAAAGATGCATATGTTGGTGACGAGGCTCAATCCAAGAGGGGTATTTTGACACTCAAGTATCCGATTGAGCATGGTATTGTCAGCAACTGGGATGATATGGAGAAGATTTGGCATCATACCTTCTACAACGAGCTACGTGTGGCCCCGGAAGAGCACCCAATCCTCTTGACTGAAGCTCCTCTCAACCCGAAGGCAAATCGTGAAAAGATGACTCAAATCATGTTTGAGACCTTCAACACCCCTGCCATGTATGTCGCCATTCAGGCTGTTCTCTCTCTGTACGCCAGTGGACGTACAACTGGTAAGGATTGAAGAGTAATTCAATTTACTTCTTTGATTTACATCGATGACAAGATGAAACAAAGTTTCCATCTTCTTTGCTTGCCTTTGTAAGGCTTTTATAATAATATAAATGTGAAATATCTTCATCTTGTGCTCTATTCTAGCTATTGCAACAGCTCTGATTCTCATTCCCTCTGCAGGTATTGTTCTTGACTCTGGTGATGGTGTCAGTCACACAGTCCCGATTTACGAAGGCTATGCTCTTCCTCATGCCATCCTGCGTCTCGATTTGGCTGGACGTGACCTTACGGACAGCCTCATGAAGATCCTGACAGAGAGAGGCTACTCTTTCACCACCACGGCAGAGCGGGAAATTGTGAGGGACATAAAAGAGAAGCTAGCATACATTGCTCTGGATTATGAGCAAGAACTCGAAACCTCAAAGACGAGCTCTGCTGTTGAGAAGAACTACGAGCTCCCTGATGGACAGGTGATCACTATTGGAGCTGAACGTTTCAGATGCCCTGAGGTCCTCTTCCAGCCCTCGATGATTGGAATGGAAGCTGCTGGCATTCACGAAACGACCTACAATTCCATCATGAAGTGCGACGTTGATATTAGGAAGGATCTGTATGGAAACATTGTCCTCAGTGGTGGCTCGACCATGTTCCCGGGAATTGCTGACCGGATGAGCAAGGAGATCACGGCTCTCGCCCCAAGCAGCATGAAGATTAAGGTCGTGGCCCCGCCCGAGAGGAAGTACAGTGTCTGGATTGGAGGGTCGATCTTGGCTTCTCTCAGCACATTCCAGCAGGTAAGTTTGTATTCATCCTCTGCTCATTTCATGCACGACTCATGTAAACCTACTGATTTTGCTCGCTTTACTTTTTTCTTCAACGTGTAGATGTGGATTGCGAAGGCAGAGTACGACGAGTCGGGGCCTTCAATCGTCCACAGAAAATGCTTCTAAATTGAACACTTGGTTCATTGCATTGCTTGAGGAGGTTATACATCACATCATCACCATATGATTTGCCTATGCTCTATGCTACATTCGTTTTTTCTTTCCGGTTTTTGTTCGTTTATGGAGTCTGTGTCTACTTTCTGGGATTTGGAGTTTGGATATGGAAATATTTTCATTTTTTTGGTTCCTTATTTATATTAGTTTGTAGCAGACTCGTGCTTTTATAATGCTATTATGATTTGAGTTATGGATGAAAAAGCCAGCAATGCTGTAATTTTAGTATGCAATTCATATATAATTTTATAATTCAGTTTTCTGCATTCGTGCAATAGGCCTTTTGTGAGTGATTGATTATGAGTTGGAATAATAGTAGTATAAATATTGGATAAAAATTATGTTTGAAGGCAAAAAAATAGTCGAGGAAGTGGCAAGATTCAAGATATAGTGAGATGATGTGTTGATACAAAATCAAGAGATGAAACAGATGAAGAACACAAGTAACGAGTGAGTGTGTTATTAGGAGAGAAGAATGTACAGAACAGAAGCATGATTTTGCTCGTCACACACAATATGCTCGCCGGCCCCCAAAAACCTGAAAGACGAGGTGCTTTGCTTTGCTGGTGGACCTCCAAAACTCAGGCCAAATAAACAAGTTTAAACACACAAGTAGTAGCATCAGCAGCAGCTTCTCAATGTTCTCTGCATCAACCTAGGAAAAATTGAAGTTTGATGGCCCCACCGTGTCCACAAAACCTCGTACCGAGAGATCAGGTACAGTGCCCTCGTCGTCAAGCATCTCATGATCAATGAAGACGACGACTATGGAAATATCATCATGCACGTGTCTCCTGACACCATGATCGAGTTTCTTGATCTCTTCATATGGCATCTGCCTTATTCTACCTGCCTTCTGCAGAGCCGATACAAGAAGTTTTCTTGCTATTCCCTGGGAATATACACAATAACGTGAATTGGAGCTTAAAAATCTTCATAGTTACTGATTTTGATCCGTCATACAATCTTACACAAGAGTTGGAGCAAAAAACAATGAGAATGGAACGAACCGTTCTCTGATTGTTGTGGACAATCTCCACAGCCTCCTGATTGGATAGATATTCCCAGAGGCCGTCTGAGGCGAAGATAAGGAACTTGTCGTCTCTTGATATCTGTCTTGTGACTACGCTTGGATCGGCTCTCAGGACCGGTCTTTGGAGAGGTTGAGAAAGGTGGAATCTTGGAAAGGATGGGTCGAGGGCAAATTCTGGCCTCTTGAGATAAGCATCACCAATGGATCTTGATACCTGAATGAATGAACACGGCCACATTCCAAACGCAGAATAACAGTGAAAAGAAATCCAACTCCAAATTGAAGCTTTAAAGCATAACATCCAAACCAAAGAAGCCAATTCACAATGGCATGATGAAAGATGCAGGAATGAGATATAAACAGCAAGCACATAGCTCAAACTAGAGAATATCCATTTTCCTTAACCATTATGGACCTCCAACCTAAAAGTTTTACATAAGCACGAGATAAACAGACGGGAACTTTAAATTCGAGACATACTTATAAGCCTAACCAATCTAAATGTTCTATCATTCATTTTTAAGGAGACTGACAGGAAACATAAAAGTAAGGATTTTCTTGAAAATTTGTTCTCTTAGTTCCCTTCCCCCACTAGATGAACATGCTTATGCTTATGCTTTTCTTTATCTAAAAATGAACATATTTGACACGTTTAAGCAAAATATCCATGACAAAATCAAAGCTACTGATTTAGTATTATCACAAACAGTTCAGAATCATGTCTTTCTTAGGTTTAACTAACCTGTATGATTCCCTTGATACGCCAAACGCCTTGCCTCATAACAACAATTTGTGAATCTTCTGGGTGCAAATTCGTCAACTCTTTCCTGACCTCTTCTATGCTAGCATTATGGTCTCGAGTAAGCTGCTCAGCTATTATTCTATTAGAACGATCTAAACACCCCATTACTGCTCTAGAGTCACCTAAATTAGCAACATACAATGTTCTCTTCCATATAACCCCGACCAGACAACAAGAACCAATCGCTGCAAGTATCGGTCTAATTGCATAAGCTCTTCTAACAAGCGTAAGAAAACCATTTTCTGTTTCAGAAAATGCAGTTTTCAGTATATCTTCTGACATCTCTCCATTTTCCTGAGCATGTCCTGTAACAAGAATTTGTCATGTTAGGATCATCCTATTTTTGTTCCCATCTTAGAATCATTTCATGCAATTCATCCTTACCTTAACCTTTTTTTTTTCTATTGGAAAATAACTGAAAAGGAGAAAAGAAGACGAATTTAGCAGCGTACAAAAACTAACAAAATGAATTACTAAGAGAGGGGTTGTAAATGTTTAAGACTAGCACAAAAGACTTCGACAAAATATGCTGATACATTAAAATTCACCAAATTTTCTCATTTAAGGTTGTCACTCATTTATCAGCAAATAGGAACATCTAATTCACATGAATCATACTACAACAGTTTCACATCTAACTGCAGACTGCAATGATTTATTACAAGAGGGAAGGAAGTCTTACTAATCAAATGATTGAAGAGGTGGTCGGAGATGTATCTGGAGGCCTCAGGGCCACCGTGGCCATCATACACACCGACAAAGGTGGCATGCCTACCAGTCTCGACTTGGCTCTGATCCTCGAGAACAGCATTTGCTTGGACAACTGCAAATGAGAACTCACCATGTGAGTGCTTCTCAAGATCTTTGGACCAAAGAAGCGCGTCGTCCTCCCCTCCGGAGTCTTCACCATCATCCCTGTTCGTAGGGGCATATCGACCAGAAGGACTCAAACATGAAGATGCCGTTTTTCCCAACCAAGAAAACATCCCTCATTTCCCTCTAAAGCAGTGAAGATTCTGCAGTTGATCCAGAAATTCATCAGCACATATCCAACTATTTTCTAAACTATATTGAATAAAACAGTAAGGAACAAAAGAACTTCTAATATAGCACAGCATGAGAATCATGATTAACAATCAAGTAGGCAAACAAAAGAATGAAAGAGGAGACAAAGATTTTCTCTGTGATGGTCGAAGAGCAAGAATACTTCAACAGTACAATTCAAATAGGGAAAGAAACGAATTCAACAATATGTAATGTGAAAAGAAGAAGAAGATTCAATTTAGAGCAAGAAAGTAACCGATTATGAGAAATTTAGTCAATTCAAGGTGAAAACCACTGACAATTGACTCCTGACAGTAAAAGCCACAAAATAACAAGATTTCAAATTCCAAGAAAAAAACATCAATAAAATCCCAAGAAGCAAGAATCTAAACTTATGATCATTCAAAAAACGTTATTATTTGATTCAATCCACAAAATACGAAACGCCCGACTCCACTATATCCCCAAAATACGGAATTTAACAAAACATGCCAATATATATATTTCTCCTATATATGGAAATATTAGATAAACTAGAGAAACCTATAAATCCATTTTACATGAAACACTTACCGAGCTGATATATCAAGATCCCAAGAAAAAAAAATCACCAATGTAGAGCTAAACAAACACTATATTTCTTCTAGGAAGATGAGAACCCAGATTAGAGTGCATGAGTAATAGGAAAGAAGACATCTTTTTGAGAATAGAGCTGCAGAATTCCAGAAAACTTTACAAAATTTTATGTGGGCTTTCAAGTCGTAAGCAAGATTAACTTTTTCTCACAAAATAAAGGAGCAGGCATCTGAAGAGAGAGAGAGAGATCAGGTAAATACTTGAAGAGAGGAGTAATGAGTAGGAAAGGGAAACTTCGAGGAAGAGCTGTATATAGAGAGAGGGGATTGACTTGAGGCTACACAAATAGATTATGGTTTGATAAGTGGAGCTGCAGATAGTACTATCGATGCAAGTGCTAATTTTCTATGGATAACATAAGTGCTTTCATAATCATTATCGAAATTATATTACGTTTGATATGCTTGTAATAATTAAATCCGAATTAGAGTTGCATTACAAGAAACAAACTTTATGGTTATAAAGCTAAATTCATATTTTTTGGATTATAAATCTAAAAGGTACAATGGAAAATAGCCATTTTTGACTTTGTAGAAGATTAATTTCAATCGCAATTTAAGAAATACATTAATTATAACCATCAAGATCAAATTGCTTATGAATAATTAAAATATAGATATTATTATTACTTATTATTTAAAAAAAATCCTAAATTTGAAGAAATACCATTACTTTCTCCCCACTTTTTGTACATAATTGAGTTATTTCTTTTATGTGTTGACCTTTTTTTACTTATTTTCCTAGCGTTTGTAGCTTAATTATACTCCACGGACTATGTCTAAAAAATCTTAAGTTAATCTTGTTTTGGAGCGTTCTAGTTGTACTTTGTGGTTTGGAAATTAATGATAATTAAGTGACCGGGACAGTTGGGTTGGGTTGGTCCGATATTGGTTTGTGATGTTTAAATTTAAGTTTATGTCTATCCATCACAGATCACCAAGTCAACAGATTTAATTAATTCATGAATTTAAATTTAATTTTTATAAATTTAAAATATAATTTGAATCAATTTTATTTATTGTTTTTTTTTTAAATAAAAAGATTGTATCAAAATATAAATTAAATATATTATTATATTTAATGTATGTTTGTTATTTTATTTTAAGATTAATTAGAGTATAAAAATAAATTTGTACTAAAATCAAATAAAAAATAATATTTCTAAAAGTATCAAAATATTATAATAAATAAATTTTAATTAAATTACAAGATTATTATAGATATAATAACTATAATGGAGTACTAAATAATGTGAAAAATATTAAAATAATATTGAAAATTATAGACGAACTAAATTAGCCAGAAGTGCACCAAGCTTATGTGGCTCAAAGCCCATAATGTTAAAAATTATTGACGAACTAAATTGAGCCTAACCTGATCCCAAATAGGGGTGAATTGGGTAAATCCATTGAATTGGAATATTTCATACCAATTTTGATAGTTATAAATTGATAATATTATTGTAGCCAAAGCTATTAATTAAGAGTAAAAATCAGGAAGTTGAATTGCATTCAGAATTTAACAATTTTTTAAATATTCTTTTTATTAAAATGATTTTATGTCGTTAGATTTGATTTGTCATATTACGGGATGATTATTATCTAATTACTCGCGTTCTGTATTTCATGTACGACTGTGGTCTAAATATATAAGTTTTAGAATTTTAAAATATGTATATTCACGTGAATATAATATAATATATATATATATATATATATATTATATTCATGTGATTTATATTTTGCTATTTTTGGACGTACACCAAAATAGTTAACATTTAAAAAATTTTATTTATAATAAGTGGACCCACCTCAATCAATACTCACGTCTCAATTAAAAATAACAATTCAAGTGGGACCCAAGCTCCACTCACTACACACAATTCAATTTAAAACAATAAGTACTTTAAAAGAAATTCAAACTCCACTTACAACATATCTCAATTAAAATCAAAATATAATATCAAAACTCGTATGGGTCAAACCCAAATTAAAAATTTGGTAAATGACTAACCGTTAGTTGAAATTAGATTTTTCATCTTAATCTTTAAAGTCAATGCTGACAAACATCCACGCCCGCGTCATGATCATGATTATCTTCCTAACCTTTTCCTCCCTATTTTTTGGTTGAAAAAGTAACAAAACATTAATAACATAATAATATATGGATATTATTTAGCTCCCAATATGAATATGAAGAATAATAGGAAAGAAGAAATTTAAATCTAAATTTGAATATGAAATCGCAAGAAATGTATATATATATATATATATATATATATATATCATTGGTGAAACAAAGTCAAAAGTTTGTAGTTCAGCCACGTGAATAGTGGTTCATTTTGGGTTAACTGTTGGCAGGAAACTTATGATTTAGATCTTTGCATCACCCTGGCCTATTTTACATGACATTTCTATTCATAATTACAATACAATGTCCATTTTAATCAATGTGTAATTGTTTTATAATACACCAACATTGCACGATTTCCTCTCTAATATTATTAACTAGGTACTCGTATATGTAATTACACCCTAACCTTCATCCTAAATTCTTCAAAACTTATCGTTCACAAATATTCTTAAACACAAGATAATTTTGGGGTTAACATTAGATAGTGGATTTAGAGAAAATTTTAAAAATTAACATTATATTCATATATTAAAGAAAATATTTGAAAGTCGTGGAAAAATAAGTTAAAATGCCACTAGCTAGCTCAATGCAACTGCTACTTAATAAGGTATGTGCAAGTGCAACAATTCTAATATATATGGTCGCTAGCTAGTTGCATATGTTAAATTAAATGCTAATACAACATAATTGTCAACACATTAGGGTTATAAAAACTTGAGTAATCAGAGTTGACTCCATTCATCCATTCATTCAATTATTAACACTTTTTCACACACGCTTTTGCGCTTTGTCTGCACTTTAAATGAATTTTGTCAACTGTAAATTTGTACGAATTATTTTGCGGAAGGAATAAATTTGAGGGCAGTGTAGCTTTCGTAATCTAACTTAAACACATACAACTCGTGACCATAATCTATTAATTGTATAATCCTATGATATCATGCATATCCCTTTAGTCAAACCACAAATCCCTTGAAGCTCAATGATATTTAATACATGTACAATTTTTCCCCTCATACGATGATAGGGAGCTGAACTCAAATTATTATCATCTCAATTGTAAGAAGCGTATATGAATAATAGCAAGTAGAGAAGAAGAAAAGAAGCATATATGAATTTATCATTCTCAGTCTCAAATATATAACTAGATAAAAATAATAAGAAGTTACAACTGCAACATGAAAAAGGGTCACATGTGCAAGGATGGAGCAATATAGTTATGGATAGAAAAAAGTGCAAAAGCAAAGCAAAGTTTCATGAAACGTGAAATATAGTTCAATTTTGCGATGCTTCATTATTATGTAATATTAACACCGCTCTTTCCATATAAGAAATAAGGATGTAAAAGAGTTGTATACTTATTTTGTGTGTGAAAGTGATTGTAAATTTAGTTATACACATGATATATTGTAGAAATTGCCTCTAAATATTAAAAACTAAATTTAAGGAAAGGAAGAATACCGCTGTCTAAAAAAATCAAGTTAATCTACAACACACAAAGTAGATGTTTTCTTTTCTTCTTTTATGAATCGAAACAGAAACAAAACACGACACGTATGAATTACTCGTATTAGATAATTTGAACTTTTGAATATGGCCCATAAGAAATGACAGGTATAACAGACTGGAGTCCATTAATTATATCAGAAAGAAGGCGATAATTAGACTTGATCTGTGCTGGGCCTATACCACTTTAAAGCCCAGATCATAAATTAGCTTTTACAAATAACTATTTTAATTAAATCTGAGAGAGAGAGATAACTATCTTGTATAGTAGACAAACTATTGAATGTTTGATCAGTTATCCAATATGTACCAGTTTAAAGAACATAACATAAATTAGTCATTCACAAGTAATATTGAACGAAATCAAACTATTAATTGATATATTAATGCCCCAATTCTAATTACACTTAGCAAGTACCCGAAAAACCACCTACCGATAGAACTATAATCCAGAAATATATGTAATGTACCAAGAAAAAACTAAATTTACAATAATAAAACTTAGGTTAAACTGAATTTAACTAAGTTCAAATAAAACAATATCACGCTGCGAATAGCTTAAAAGTGCAAAAAGGGGAGAAGAAGAAGAAAAGGCACAAAAGTATAAAGAATAACGAGACCTGTTGTCTCACACAAAATAATCAATTAATTATCTAAAAGGAGTCGTCTATTAAGCGTTTATGGCGGTTATAATGCTTCTCCATCAACACTCTCGAAGCCCCTTCCACTGTTCTACGCCATGTCTGCATCACAACTCAGAACAACCTTAAAGAAAATGCCAAGGGAGGGACACCGGATAAACAGACAACCTCAAAAAAAAAATATTATTGTCCGTACCTTCTCAATGGCGATGATGATTGATCTGTTCTTGATTTCTCTGGCTTTGATCTTGGCCCTACTGATCCCCAGTCTCCGCATCAGCACCGCCTTCTTTCGTGGTGGCGCCGCCGGAAGAAGCGATTTACTTGATTCTGGTAAGCTGGAGGCGGAGGTCTTGGCACTATTATCACCACGCTGTTGATTAATTTTGACTCTTTTGGCCAATCTTAAATCTTTAACTGAAGTTTTTCCTTTGGAATCGCAGTCCGCCTCTGCGAACTTCCTCAGCAGCTGATCCGATGATGCTTTTGCCACGTGCTGAACTCTCGTAACATTAGGATCAACATTCTCCATTGTCGTATGTTTTCAGAGAGAGAGAGAGATGGGTGTGAAGAGCTCTTGAGAGAGAGAGAGAGTGGAGGTGTGTTTTGTAGTAGTGAAGAAGAGAGGGGAGTGAAGGAAGTTGGGTTGGTAAAGGAGGAAGGAAGGAGAAAAGGACCGTTAAGGAGGGCGGTGGGGTTGGTTTCATTAAAATAAAGAATTATAGCCGTTACTCCAGTTTAATTTGTAGTAATGTTTTTTGGTCTCATCTCATGTTCTCTTTACTGACAGCTTTTAAATTCTATGTTGAATATCACTTTACTTTTTAGAGTAATGGAATATTAAACAATAAAGAATACCTACGGTATTATGAACATATACAATTAATTGTTTTTATTTTATCGCATAAAAGAAAAATAAGATAAATTATTGGATGAATAAAGTTAAATTATAATATTACTAATGATAAATTACTCACTTTTCAACTTAAAATCTAGATATTCACTATTTTTTTTAAATATTATCCGCATATTTTATGAATATGACAATCTTATTAGTATTTGATAAAGTTTTCGTTTTCTCTATTTTCATTGTTGTAATATAATTTAAAAATAATAATTTGGGCATATTGTGTTTGAAAATACTATTTCAATTTCATTAATTTGACTAAATTTGATAAAAAAAAAAAAATACTTACGGTTTAGTCAAATAAAGTCAATAATTAAAGAGAAATATTTTTTTTAATAAAAATCATAAGAAGTTTAGAAGAAATAAATATTCAAATTTATATGTTATATATATATATTTACTTTTTTTTTCTCAAATTAATTTATGTTTGAGGTATTGTTTATCTAATTTTATTGTGTTTTTTTTTAATTGTCATATGTTACCGATATTGTTTTGTAAGTTAATTTATATTGATATTTAATCGATAAAATTACTTTTAAAATTGATTTACTATTTCATATTACTGAATACAAGATTACATTCAATCTTATATATGATAATAATTTTTTACAAGATTACAAATACAAGACTATTTTACCCTTACCAATATGGACCATACAAGACCAAACTATTTCTTCCGAAATATTTATAAGGGTTTTGATTAAAATTTCAAAATCTCTCCTTAAAAATGTATTAAGTCAAAAACTAAAATTTAGTCTTAGTTTTATTTTCAGAACTCATATGTTAAAGAGTTCAGATTACAAGTACATCAATTCTAAAGAACTTCAGACTAAAGATTTAAGACCAAAACTAAAGTTTAAAAAACTCAGTAAAAAAGTCAATTTTAAAGGACACTATTACGAAGGTACTCCCTGAAGGAATCAAGACTCAGAAACGTTGAAGTGCGAAATTATCGTCAACTGAAGTTATACACTGAAATCCATTGTACTTGGAACCTAGCTACTAAGATTGATCAACCACTTTCTATAGGGGTTACCATTTCTGAAAAAGATCTCAGAGCAAGGATACCATATTCATATTGCAGACACCAAAAATGGTAAAAATGACGGCGACTCCAACTGGAAGAATTTCAAAGCTTTGGACGCCGCTCTTCTCAACGGATATATTTTCAAGACAGTCCTATAAATACCTCATCACTTCAAATGTTTCAAGACACCGGTTACCAAATTTTAATACGCATTCAAGCTCTCTACACTCTCAAGCTTTCAATCGCTTTGAAATTCTCCATCTTAGAATACTCAAACTTTATTTGTAATTCTTTAGCGTGTTCTTAGCGATTACCTGTAACCGAAAAATAGCTCTAGCTTAGCCTTAGTGTCATTTGCTAGAAGTGATCAGACTCTACTGTAAATCTATCCTTCAAGATTGATCACTGTAAGATACTCTATTTAGTTGGAAACCCTCGAGTCACTCCGAGAAACGTGGACGTAGGAGTTTTTATTTCCAAACCACGCAAACCAAACTTTTGTGTCTTTGCTATTTGCTCTCAGTATTCTTTATTTCTAACCTGATATTGCATATCTTGAATACTGATCAAGTGCAAACTGAAATATTAACATTAAGATTTCTGATAAACGAGTAAGTCTTTAAAACCACCACATCCGCATTGCTATACTTGAGATATTAGTTCATCAGTCAAACACTAATTGTAGACTGAATGATTGCTATCTGAAGTCAATCTCTACTGAGGCCATCTCCCTTCAAATTTGAGTTACATAATGAAATTTTGAAACTAATGTATTTCCCCCATACACCAGATTACTCGTTTTGAGACCAAACACTATTTATAATCAAAAGATTAAAATTATGGATAGCATTTGAATTTTTAATTTAAATGAATAATTTTCCCACTTTAAAATTTGTAGTTGGAGGTAGTTTAAAAGATTGCATTTTTCACAATAACAGCCTTTTCACTAAATGGTTTCGGTCAATGCTTTTCATTGCGCAGAACAATTAATAAATTCACATTTCATCATCTGCTAGAATTTAGAAGCAAAATTATGAAACTGAAAAAGGGAAAAAATTCATTAAGATAATCAACTGAAGACATGTCTCTGCATGCATGCAAGGCATGAAAAAGAGCTGCATATTACATTCATAATGCGCACCAAATATAGCAACTCAACTTTCCACGCTACAAAAGGAAAAGAGAAGTTGGAAAATAAAAGCACAAGTCAAACCAACACAAACAACAGCTAGAAAAAAACACATCCAAGAAGTCTTTTAAAATGTAGCTTGCAACTTGCGCACAACGCTAAGGTCGAGTTGAAAGGCCTTGGCCAGAACTTCACTACTAACATCGGGCTTCGACCCAAAAACCGCATTAGCGATGGTGATGACGCCCGGGTTCTGGCTGCTTAATGCAGCTATAGCCACGGCGCTCTTATACCCCACATTGCGTTGGAAGTGAATTAACCCGATTGGAAACACGAATACATCGCCTTTTTGAAGGACTTTGGTGATGAATTTGTTGTCGGGATTGGAGGTCACGAATCCCACTTCTAAAGAGCCATCGATCACCGTTAGGATTTCGGTGGCTCTGGGATGAGTGTGTGGGGGATTGATCCCCGATGGTGCGTAGTCGATACGGACCATCGAGATTCCAAGAGTGTTGAGGCCAGCCAGCTGGGCTACGTTGACCGGGGTCACCCCAGACCCCACCGCATTGCTCGTGTTCCCAGGGAGGTGGAGCCCGCTGAACGAGAAGTCCTTCGCTGTTACCGACGCCGGGTTCTTGCACACCACTCCATTCACCCGTGCTGAATTTTTTAAAAATAATGTTATTTTTAGGTATCTCGATTTTGGAAAATGCTACTACATAATAAATGCCAAAAGGTGGTATTTTTACTATATTATAATTTAATTTAAGTAATTGTTTAGTAAAATGAGTTGTTAATTATAATTGAATTACCGGAGCTTGTGGGGTCAGCGACACAGAAATCTTGTAATGGACTTGGCTCAAAAGCGAAGACTGCGCACAAGAAACCAAGAGCTATGATGCTTAAGAACAGAAAACTCGTCGACATTTCTTTTTTTTTCTTTTTTCTTTTGGAGGAAATGGTAATTATAACTATGGAAAACAACTGTAGCGATATTACTTGTTATGGGATATTATGGAGAAGATTGGATAACCAAAGTATATATATATATAGGCATTCTTCATGCACTAATGCACCATTCAAAATAAAATATATATGAATAGTGCAGTCCCCACACTCCAACCCCTAACTTATATACCGTTTCTAAGAAAACTTTGTTTGCCGTCTTAATTTTTTTTATTAATAGATATGTTTTTTTGTCTGCTTTGTAGTATATATATGATTTGAATTGATTATAGATAACCTGATGAAAATTTCAAACGTTGAGACAACCTTAATTAAATTACCAATCATAGAATTATGGACCGACTGTTGGCTTATTGGTGTTGGACCGAAAGGAATCGAGAATCATTTGAAGAATTTTGACTGGCCAAACAAATAGTTCCACAAGTAATGATATACTCCCTCCGTCCACGAAGTAGCTTCCCGGTTTGACCGGGCACGGGTTTTAATAAAAATATGTTGACTTTAGATAGTGTGTAAAGTGTATTGAGTATTGTGTAGTTAGTGGAGAATGGGGTCCACTTAATTGATGATGTGTTGAGTAGTGAGTGGAGTAGTGTGTAGTTAGTGGAGAATGAGGCCCACATTATTGATGATGTGTTGAGTAGTGAGTGGAGTATGAGGTTTCCAAAAATAGAAAGTAAAGTGGGAAGCTACTTCGTGGACGGACCGATAAGGAAATATGGGAAGCTACTTCGTGGACGGAGGGAGTATTATATAATGAATTTGTCAAAATAATAACGACCGAACACCACACCAAATAAAACCACTTATAATAAATAGAATTGCTTTTTAAATCACAAAAAGAAATCGTTTGGGAGGGAAAAAGGATCCTATGCATGTTAATAAAGAACTTGAGTTTGAAATTAGAAGCAATTTTACGAGCTAAATTGGACTAATTTACGGAAAATTACCAGTAATAAACAAGAAATTAAATGTGTCGGTACTTTTATTAATAGAAAATAGGAACAAGACAGTCGAACTAATGAAACACAAATGTAATAATAAGTAAAAGAATATTGTAGCAACTAAGGACGGCTAAAACCAGGGCTTGGATTGGAGCTGCTCCACAATTTGCTTATCCAACCTAAAAGCCTTTGATAGATAGTCACTATTAATGGGAGGTTTGACTCCGAATACACTACCGGCGACTTCCACAATTCCGGCATTCTGGCTATTGACAGCCGATAGAACCACGGTGTTGGCCGCCCCGACGCTCCGTTGGTAGTGAACGAGCCCCACCGGAACCACAAAAACATCACCCTTATTAAGAACTTTATTGTAATTTTTATAACTAGGGTACGAGGTTATGAATCCGACTTCGAAGGAACCTTCTAGAACCGTCAGAATCTCGCTCGCCCTTGGGTGATAGTGCGGCGGGATTAATCCACCTGGCAAGAAGTCAAGTCGGGCCAAGGTCAGCCCGAGAGTGTTGAGCCCGGGAATTTTGGCTACTTTAAGCGAAGCCCGGTACGGATTACTCGTGTTTCCCGGAAAATGAAACCCGCTGTAGAAAAAGTCGTTGGCTGTAACTGTTTCCGGGTTCTTGCAGCCTGGATTAATCATTTTACAAAATCAAAATATAATTAATCATTGTCATAAATAAACTAAACATAAGAAACAAAAAACAATAGATTAGAGGAAAAATAAAATTGATCGGTTACGAGTTCTAAATTTTTTATTATATAAAAAAACATAGACTGTTACAATAGATAACGTATTAAATAAACGTTGTTTTTAAATTAAATTTACAGAAAGTATATGCAGTACCTGAGCTTTGGACATCTAATACGCAGAAGTCTTGTAAGGGAGTGGGATCAAAGGCGAAGGCGATGCACAAGAAATCGAGGGCCAGAGCGGAGAAAAAGACGATTTTACTCATCTTTTTTTTCATCTGATTAAGACTAATTAAGTGAAATTCAATTTCTGTTGATCTAAAATCGATATGAGATAGTAATGCGATAGAATAATCTATTTATAGTGTTGTAAGGATAATCCAATCGCTGTAATATATATCTCGCAAATTTGCTTTAAAATTTGTAGTAAATTAAGTTTAATGTACCAATTATCTGGAATTAATTGAGCAATTATATCCATAACTTGAGATATTCAAATTAGCTTTGTTATCTTTCCAAAATGAAATGCTCACATAATCTTCCCATGATCACAAATGATCGACATAATTTTGCTATATTAATTCCTTAAATTATATATGGCCATTAATTTAGCTAGCAAATAATTATTAATTTAAAGGGATTTTGTAATTATTGTTGTGGAAATAAGGGAACATAATATGTCAAGTGACATGATGAGTTATTTTGATAATTTCTAAGAATCCAATTATATATTAACTGATTTGGATAATATGAATAGTGAATATTTACATATAAGGGCAATGCAAGAGACATAATAGGTAGAGCCCCGCCCTCCCGCCTAACATAATTGAGTTTGGGTCGGGTTGGACTTTTAAAATTAAGGTCCAAAAAATATTTGATCTAATAATTTCGTCCAAAAAACACTACGGACTTATGGAATTTTGGACGTAATTAAAAGTTCATCTATTATAAATATTATTTATATTTATTTTTTAATTAAAATATTATGAATTATAATATTAAATCATTAAAATTAATATAATTTATTTACAATATTTTTGTTTAGAGGTAAAAATAACAATTTTATAAAAACTGTAAGTGTTTTATTGACTTTTGAAGCCAATTTGAATGAGACAGAGGGAGTATTAAATAATTAAATAAATAATTTATTATATTAAAACTATTAAAATTTAAAGTATATATATATTATATTAATTGGGCGGGTAAAGGCCGCCTGCCCGATAGACCGTAAAGGGTCGTGTTGGGCATCATATTTATAGACTCGAATTTTTTCGAATGAGCTTGGGCGGACTTCAACTTTTCAAAATAGCACGCCAGTCGGACATACCTAGCCTGGTAATTTTGACAGCTGTAATAATATATCTTCGTATAATATTTCTGAAATAAAAAAATCAGATTTTTTTCTTTTCTTAAAACGAATTACTAATTTAGCCTTCTCATGTTAATGATGAAAATTGAGTTATAACTAATTAACTATTATATTTCAATTACGGATTGGTACTATCAATCACATAATTAAAGAAACAAATTATTAAAATCTCAAGATTGATTTTTAATCCATCTAAATTCTCTCAAATATATTTCATATTAAAATTTTAAAATACTTCATTTTAATTAACATTAAACCATGACACATGCTGATTTACACTCTATTCTTGAACTTTTTTCTGCTAAATAAATCCATTCAAATTTCTTTTCACCTTCAAAATTTCGTATCGTTGTTTAATCTTGTTTTTTATTCACATATATATAATTATTTTATTTAATGTGGATTTTTTGATTTTGTATTTAATGTTACATGAATTTTAAATTAATGATACGATATTTTAGTCTAAAAATTAATAATGTAACATTCAATACAAAGTCAAAAACTCCACATTAAATAGAGAATCAAATGAAAGAATAATGTATTATATTATTTTCTCAATACCGATTTTTTTTATTATGAATTAAAATTTATTAGAAAACATAATTGTTTTTTATTCATAACCGAAGAATAAATGACGGCCCATTAAAAAAGATCATTTAAATATACATGAAACATAATAGTTTATACACAAAACGTCATGTACAATATAAACATTTTACATTATAATTTATAATACGTACATATACATGACATATAAAATTTTTCATTTATGTCAATTATAGAAGACGAATATCACCTATCAATTATCATCTAAAGCACATACTGGCTACTATGCATACAAATAATAAACTTTGACGATTTCATAGCAAAATATTTAATCAGTACTCCGATCCTTAATTAGGAACATTTCTCAAGTGCAAGGACGGCTTAAATTTCTTAATTAGTGACGACGAACATAAACTACAAATCATAACATAACTGGATAATACCTGTAGGCCGCTTCTATAAATATCCAACCTTTTTCATAGAAATAGGCATCATCATTCATCAACAAGGGTGATAATTAATCATTTGCATATACATATATTTTAGTTTCCACATTTTTGCTAGCTAATTTTCAAGTTCATTTCCACACTATTTTCCAACCATGACAAAAAATATGATGTTATTGGGCCTAATAGCCATCTCTTTCGGTTTACTTGCACATGCATTCGAGCCAAGCCCACTACAAGATTTCTGTGTAGCTGATACCACCAGCTCAGGTACCACATCACCTATTAGGCAATTGCCTAATGTCGTGACATTTCCAATTTAAGATATATATTATTAAATAACTATATTGGTGTATTGGTCAAATTTCAGCAAGGGTGAACGGCCATGTCTGCAAGAGTCCAACATCGGTGGGAGCTAACGACTTCTCGTTCAGCGGGCTCCACATGACCGGGAACACCTCGAACCCTAACGGG
Source organism: Leonotis leonurus (assembly GCA_026898415.1). Lineage (NCBI taxonomy): Eukaryota > Viridiplantae > Streptophyta > Magnoliopsida > Lamiales > Lamiaceae > Leonotis > Leonotis leonurus. The sequence goes on along the minus strand of JAPKLX010000004.1, from coordinate 7,092,917 downwards.
TCGAAGGTGACCCCAGTTTCTGTGGCTCAATTGCCGGGGCTCAACACCCTCGGGATCTCCATGGTACGTATTGACTATGCGGCATGGGGAATCAACCCTCCCCACACTCACCCTAGAGCCACTGAGATCCTGACCGTTATCGAGGGCTCCCTTCAGGTGGGGTTCGTGACATCGAACCCCGACAACAGCCTCATCACGAAAACCCTCGTGAAAGGCGATGTCTTCGTGTTCCCAATGGGGCTCGTTCACTTCCAACGCAATGTTGGAACGGTAAACGCTGTTGCTATAGCTGCATTGAGCAGTCAGAATCCTGGAGTGATCACCATTGCTAACGCGGTTTTTGGGTCGAAACCCGACGTTAGTAGTGATGTTCTCACCAAAGCCTTCCAAGTCGAGAAGACCGTTGTCGATCAACTCCAAGCTAAATTCTAGGGTTGATTTTGTGTTTTGTTTTGCATGCGTTGATTTGCAGCAGTATTTTTTTTAATGTACGGGTTGTTTGATGAGTTCCCCTTTGGTTATTGTTTTTGTCATTTTGTGTGATGAGCTTTATAATTACTTCATATTGTATTTTGTTTAATTTCTTATCTTATTCACATATATAGAGGCTAATGAAATTATGTTGTCTGTGATGTGAGCTGATCATGTATTATATTTTGAAATTCACACGATTATCTACTCGAAACCTAACCTAGATCGATTCTACAATATTTAATTATATCAAATTAAATTCTTCGCCACTTAAAAAATCGATTAAACAACCTTAACCAACCACAATTCAAAAATACACACCGTCCTTAATTATAAATATTTATGCATCGTTACTATCAACTGATTGTTCTTGTAATAAAACCATCAGATAAAAATAGGAAATGATTATATATATATAAATCGCAAGTAAAATATAGTATATATATTTTATTCGATTATTATGGTATAATAATATTTGATGGAAAAATCAATAATATTCAAGTAGAGCAACAACAATATTGATTTAACATTTGCCCACTCGAGAAACCTATATTTTGGCAAAATCCATTGCAATCAGGAATATCTTCACATTTTCCTTGGCATTGTACATCACCTTCTATCATCACACACTGCAAAATTAATTAATAATATTTAAACGAAAATTTTAAAATAATAGTGTAGATAATTTTATTTATTACCACTAAATTACTGAAATATGGAGGAATAAATTAAACTAGATGCACTAATAATCTATAATATAATACAAGTTTAGCCAATCATGTCCACCTAAGCCCTTGAAATCCTCCAAGACCTCCATTTCTTTTTTATAATTTTCTAATTTTTTTGAATTTTTAAAAGCCATCCCTATTATTACAATCTAATTAAATATGGAAATTAATGTCAACAATTTAATTTCTACAAGTTAAATAATTTCGGCTGCACATATTTTTGGTAACTTCATAATCAATTTCCCTTATATAAAATTAACAAATTTGGGTCAATTAGTCCACATTATTTCGTTCCCATATCAAAAGGGCTGAATTTTTTTATTTTTTTTATATTAATCATATTATTATATAAATTAATATCCCACGTTTATTTAAGATCAGATTTTAATAATAATTGAATATATAAAATATGAAGAATCCATTTATTTTACAACATGATTTAATTTGTTCAAATGTTTCTAAAAAAATTTATTTTTTCAATTAATTTGTTGGTCAAATAATAATTATAATTTCAAATATAATTGATTAATACTAAATTAATTAAATAAAATTCTAAATACGTAGTTTATTTTTTATGAAAAATGTAATTTAGTCAATTATTAAATTTATGAAATAAATATTTATTCATTTAAATTTCTAACCAATATTCCTCTATAATTTATATTTGTATATAATATAGATATTAATACATAGTAAATCATTGTCTTCATATATATATATATATATATATATATATAATATGATACTATTACATATTAAAGTCTTCGTCTTGATTCAATGTCCTGTGTAACAACACTTACATTTGTCATTTAATTTTTTGATACTTTTTAAAATTGATTTTGTTGGTTTTTTCATAACAGTTTATCCTTATTTTATGAATCATTAATTTTTTTATAGGCATTTGTGGTTAAATTAGTCAAATAGATTAATATTATATAAATTATAATTTGATTTAAATAATTGATTACAAAACCATATGTAGTAGTACTTAGAATGGTAAATTTAAATGTATAGTGATTAGCTCTACATATTATTTATTTAATATTTCATAACTTAACATCTATTTTTGTATATTATTGCATCAATATAAAAATGTGAATATAAATAAATTAACAAGTTAGTTTAATTCACGTTAAAAATTTAGTGACCTTTATCAATTTAAGAACTCTATAAAAAGAAGTATGAGAACGAGCTTGATTTTTTAGCCCATTAAATCAAAAATTGAAAAAAGTCAATATTTCTAAATATTTATACCTTTTAAAGATTCAATTTGTTTTTTTTTTTTTAAAAAAAACAAAATCATTTTAGCCTATTTACATTAATTTTTAGAATTATTTATTTTTTACGCAATAATTCACAATCATTTATTGATCACACTGGTCAATCTATAATTTTTCTTCGAGTTTCGAAATAATATAATTTCCAAAATTTTAATATAAGTATATATTTTTTTAAAAAAAATTATAAGTCTCACATCTATTTTAAAATAATAGATTTTTATGATATTATTTAATTGTATGATATTTAATGAAATTATAATTATCATCTTTACGATACCTTTTCATTTTCATTATTATGTATTGTATTATTATATATACTGAAAAGATTTTGAAAAGTTTTTTTTTGGTATAGATGTTTGGATTCGAGAGGGATAATAGTTAAGATTGATGGGTTGTTTCCCATTTTAATTATCAAAATTAAATAATTCATTAAGAAATAATTAAGATAATAGTGCTTGAGAATAAAATAAATAAATATAAATAGTACGTCTGCTTAACTTAATTATATCAAACTTTGTTACAATTACTTATTCTATTCAATACACATGTGAATTTAAATAAAAATTAAATATATGTTATAATAATCATATGTAATAAATTATACTCCCTCCGTCCACGAATGTTGTTAACATTTTGACTTACGGACTTGATTTTTGACCCATTGGATAAAGAATAGAATAAAGTCAATATTTTTTAAAACTTTTATTCCTTTTAAAGATTTGATCTGTTTATTTTTAAAAAACCATTTTAGACTATTTATTCTAATTTTAAGATTATTTAATTTTTTATAATCAGTCGCAATTAAATTGATCAAATTGATCAATCTATAAATTTTTTTATCGAGTTTCATAACAATATAATTTCCAAAATTACAAAAACAAAGATAGTAATTTTAACAAATTATCCATGAGATAATTATTAATATAATATTTATTTAAAATGATTTGTCACATTATATCACCTTGAATTAAAGAGTTAATTTTTTTAAATCGTATTTTAAATACAATATAAAGTTATCATGTATAAATTAATTTTTATACCTTTTAAATATTTGGTTCGTTGATTTTTTTTCCTGCTTTTTATCCATTTTATCCGATTTACTTTAATTTTTTAGATTCTTTAATTTTTGGATAATCTTTCGTAGTTAAATTGATCAAATTGGTTCATCTATAATTTTTTAACAAGGTCTGGAAACAACATAATTTGACATTTTTAAAAAATAATGACGTAACAATTTTTTCACGATGTAATCCTTTATATAAAACTTAATTTTTAGTGATTTATCAATTTATATCACATTGAAATAAAGAGTCAATTTTTTAAATCGTATTTTTAAATTACAATATAAATTTGTTATGTACCAATTAATTTTACAAGATATTAATATTCATGTAAAAATTATATTTTACAATGATATTTTTTTTAATAATACAAATTTACAATTATCTTAATAGATCACAAGGTAGCGTGATTTTTCATTAACACATTACACACAAGATAAATTATTTAAATAATATTTATTTATAAAGAGTATCAAAATCACTAAAACCCATCATCCGCGGATAACCACCACCAGACCGGTACATGCAAACCTATCAACCTATACCACCCATGGGTATCCATTATCAGTGAACATATAATTTTAATATTTCAAGAGATTATATAAAATTTTAAACTATAATTACATATAATTTTATAGGAAAAATACAAAGATATGGTTAATATTAGGCTGCTAGAATGGTATTTCACATGCATTTCGTAGATATTTCACGGATAAATTATTCATTTTTACGTGATAAATTATACATAAGATAAAATAATTTAAATTGCATTTATTTTAATATTTTTTCGATTTATATCTGTTGAGAAATATTTATGTTTTGATTCAGATCCCAAAACCTCCCCTGAAAGATGTATTAAGACCAAAACTGAATCTTAGTGTTTTGTCTAAGAACTCATATGTTAGGGAGTTCTATTTTTCAGGTACACTGAATGACATCACCACTGAAGATTCAAAGTATCCTATTACTGAAGTCCAAACTGAAGATAGGCCACTGAAGGCCTTAGCCAAGTGTGCATGGCCACTGAATGCATAAGTTTGCATGGCCACTGAAATGCCAAAGTTTGCATGGCCACTGAGGCCATTATTTATCTGCCACTGAGGGACACATATCCTTGGCCACTGAAGGAATTTAGGCAACTGAAGCCTTGACCACTGAAGGAATTTAAGCAACTGAAGCCTTGGCCACTGAATGAATTTAAGGCCACTGAAGGTATTCACTGAAGGGCCAATTCACTTAAGGCCAAACTGAAGTCTCCACTGAATGTGCAACCTACGCTATAGGTGTAATCATTTCTGACAAAAAGGACAGCTACTCCAACGGGAAGAATTCAAAATAAAGCTTCTCTCTCAACGGTCATATTTTATGAGAGAACTATAAATACCCCGCTACTTCAAAGGCTTCAACAACAACAACGAACCGGTTACTCTGCTATCAAACTACCATCGCTATTTCTGCTCTCAAGCTTTCAAGCAATTTACTTCAGAACACTCACGAAGCTTTCAGTTCTCATCTTTTAGTGTTCATAGCGATTCATTTGTAACCGAAGAACAATCATAGCATTAGATTTAGCTCTAAGCTAGTAGTGATCAGTTTGACTGTAAATCCAACCTACACGGTTGATCACTGTAAGATTGTTATATCTCCATTAAGTTGGAAACCCTCGACTAACATCGAGTACTCGTGGACGTAGGAGTTTTTATCTCCGAACCACGCAAACCAAACCTCTGTCTCTCTGTCTCATTTAAATTCAGTATTGATTATTTATTATATTACATCCACTGAATATTGATTAAGTGAAAAGAGAAACTATTGCATTAAGTTTTCTGAAGCAAACGAGTAAGATTTAAACCACCACATTCCGTACACTTAAGTTATTAGTCCATCAGTCAAACACTAAGTGTAGACTGAAGGATTCCTAACTGAAAGTACATCTCTCTACACTGAAGTACCTCCCTTCAGTTCAGGAGCCACTGAAAAAGTTTTAACTTGCAAAAACTGACTGGTGTATTCCCCCCCATACACTCAGTTTCACTCGTTTCGGGACCAACAATATCACTTTTAAATATATTTTTTTAATTTTAATTATGAAATTTTGTGAATTAATTCGTCAAAAATAATCTATTTCAAAAATTGATAAAAATTTATACTTCTATATTAAAAAAATTATATTTCTAAATTAAAATATATAATAATTTTCCGTCGATTTTCGACGGGTTACACACTACTATATTTTATATAAGTACAAAATTAATTGAAGTACTGTACCAAAGGAGAGCAGCATAATTGCTATTACGAACACTGTTGCAATTTTCTTGGTGGTGTAAGTGGGCTCCATTGTTCTATCTCTATATGTAGTCAAGTAGTAATTAATAGTAGTGATATTGTATAAATGGAAATGGTGGCTCCTAAATTTATAGATAGATGTAAATGTAAAAAAAAAAAAAGTAAATTAAAGTATTAATTAATATTATATTAAACAGAAAATGGCTATACTCACGTAATCAGATTTCAGATTTTTGCTCATTAGATTACTCGTTTAGACAATTTTAATAGAGATTGTCTTTATATATATTTTTAAATTGGAAAATCCATGAATAATGAATTGAGATTGCCATTATAATTAAAATATTGATTTCACTTCCATTCAAGATTATGTGAATCGATCGAATTATTATTTAAATTTGAAATTCAAATGTTTATTTTACTATTTTGTTTCTAATTCATATACCCACTTTTATAAAATAAAGATCAAACATACTCACTTAAAAATAAAAGATAAAAATTACTCACTATATATGATAACATGAGAAAGTTAATTATGTGCTCATGTTATTCAAATTCAAAAAGAATTTGAATAACATGAGCACGTGAAAAAATTCCTCATGTTATCTTATAAAGTGAGTAATTTTTATCTTTTACTCTCTCTGTCCCAATAAGCATAACAGAAAATTTTTGGGCACAATTATTAAGAAGAATGTATAAAGTAGTGTAAAAGTGATAAATGTGGTGGGGTCCACACATTTTTAAATGGATAACTTTTACTATTTTAGGAATGTTCCAAGCTTAGTGGGACGTCCAAATAAGGAAATTGTGCCAAGTTTAATGGGACGGATGACGTACTTTTTAGAGTGAGTATTTTAGCATCTACCCCAAATTTTAATGGGCATATATTCTATATTTTTGTTGAACAAAAATTACAAGAATCCAATATATAAATCAACAAAAATCAAGCAACAAATTTAAAATCACCACTCCTGAAAAACCCTCAATCCGGAAATATGCATACAAAATAAATTACAATTATTCAACAAATTAAATAGCAGGCAGAGAAAGAATAAAATTAAAATGAAAGAGGCGATATAAATTTTTTTAAAAAAACAAATCAAGAAGATTAGAAGAAGTAGAAGAGAAAATAAATCAAATTAAAACACATTTGCTATGTTTTCCTCTGAAGAAAAACTTTGAAATTTTACTTCTTCGAAATAACTGGAGTGTCCTATTAACTTGGACATTAATCTTATTACCAGTATTAAACCAACTCATGCACTAAACCAACTCATGTGAATATATATTTTTATCGTAATGTTAACAAATATACAAACTCACACGAGTCACACAACACATGTATGTGAATTTAAGTACTGCACACACAGTATCCCGATTTGGAATGCTAGCTTTTGTGGGGAGTGCTTAAAATTTTATTTCATACTATTGTTTTTTAAGAAAATGTTAAGTCTGATTTTCTTCAGAGCCCATTAAAGTTACGCTAAGAAAATTGGAGAGATGGATTTGGTTAATTTGACCAGTTCTTTTACTTTGTTTCCTTCTCTAGTTTGTTTAATTATTTAATTTTATTTCGGTATTTTAAATGCTACTCTATTAAAATAGTAAAGAAAATCCTTTTTTATTTTAACTAATATTATCAATATCTACGCTACGAAATATCTATGAGACGGAGAGATATAATATATGGATTAGACTGTCTGATTTATAATTTCATATTTAATTATGAGTATTTGACCATTACCAAATATTGAACGAGTCATATATACATACATGCATGTGTATATATATATATATATATCCTCCACACGTCCAAACATGCACAAGCCGCCCTCAAATATATAGGCAGATCGATCCTTATTAGTAATATTTTTCTGAACATTTCCTAAGTTAGGAGACGGCTTTTCCACGTATAGATCAACAGGAAAGATAACTGCATCATAATTTAATAATGTACTCAAACTCTATAAATTATGAGCTTCACTACCAAATAAGCATATCCAATTCTCAAATTAATCTCTTCAAGTTAATTAAAACCTACCTCTTTTTTCCTTGTGCTAGCTTCTAGTAATTTGATCGATCATGGCCATGAACATCCTCTTCTTGAGCTCCATCGCCCTGTCTTTCGCCTTCATTGCACTCGCCTTCGAGCCTAGCCCGTTGCAGGATTTCTGCGTCGCCGATCCCACAAGCTCAGGTGATGTTTCATCTCCAAATAACGTTTTTAGTTTATTGTGATTTGATTAAAAAAGAAAAAGAAAATTAGTACTAATGTGTGTAAAGTTTCTGCGCGCAGCTAGAGTAAATGGGCAGGCATGCAAGAATCCTGCATCAGTGGGAGCAAACGACTTCTCCTTCAGTGGACTCCACATGCCAGGGAACACCTCCAACCCTAACGGGTCGAAGGTGACCCCGGTGACAGCAACCCAGTTACCGGGGCTCAACACCCTCGGAATCTCCATGGTGCGTGTGGACTACGCGCCATGGGGAATCAACCCTCCCCACACTCACCCTAGAGCCACTGAGGTCTTGACCGTCATCGAGGGCACCCTCCAAGTCGGGTTCGTGACATCGAACCCCGACAACAGCCTCATCATGAAAACACTTATGAAAGGTGATGTCTTCGTGTTCCCAGTCGGGCTCGTTCACTTCCAGCGCAACATTGGGACAGCAAATGCTGTTGCTATAGCTGCATTGAGCAGCCAGAACCCTGGAGTTATCACCATTGCCAATACTGTTTTCGGGTCGAAGCCCGACATTACTAGCGATATTCTTGCCAAGGCCTTCCAGGTTGATAAGAGTGTCGTGGATCAGCTTCAGGCCAAATTCTAGGCATCGACTATACGAAATTCTCTAATTACAAGATTATATATCATCTTAAATTTATGCATGCTGTGCTTTGTTGTTGTAGGTTTAAAACCTTCATTTGCCTTTTCTTTTAATTTGTTTTCTTCAACGTTGAGATATTCTTGTAGTCTGAAGCTCGAATTGGAAAATTCATGTTGTATGGGAATGTTGATATCCGAATTTTGGACAAAGAAATTTTTTTAAAAAGAATAATCTATTAAGTTTAATTTTAGATGGGGAGGGCTCCAGTAATAAATGAAAAGCAACACCTAATAAAATAATGAATCGACTTAATATCCATTGGATTAAGCCTTTTATCGAACACTTTCTGGTCAACCAACAATTCTATCCAGAGTTGGACAAGGCATTTTATCGAACAACTTCTGCTCAAATTCTGAGCTGGACTAAGAATTTTTTCGAACGCCATTTCTCTCTTGATGCTCAACAACGTTCTTATCAATGTTTCAATTTCACAAATAGTACCATTAAGTGGATGTGATGTTCTAATGTTTAATCTGAGCTGTAGTTCTTGGAGGAGTATAAAAGAAGTATATAAGAAACTACTTTTACAGTTTAACTGAAAAAAATTAATATTTATAAATATCATTAGTAACTCCTCAAATATGACAGCAACAACTGCACCTCCTTCAAAGTTCAAACCTCTAAAACTTGCGCTGAAGCTCCTCCACAATCTTTTCATCCAGTTTAAACGCCATAGAGAGATAACCGCTATCGATGGGTGGCGCCGCCCCAAAAACATTCTGCGGGACCATCACAAACCCGGGATTCTGGCTGTTGAACGCCACCAGCGCGGCGGCGTTTCCTTTTCCGACGTTACGGGCGTAGTGAACAAGCCCGACGGGGGTAACAAACACGTCGCCCTTACGAAGAATTTTCCTCAGATGTTTATTATAAGCGCCGGGGTACGAGGTAACAAACCCGACCTCCATGGAACCTTCAAGAACGGTGACCAGCTCGGTGGCCCGAGGGTGGATGTGCGGCGGGAAGAATCCATTGGGCCGCAAATCCACCCGGATTAGTATTATGCCGAGGGTGTTGAGACCAGGGATTTGGGTAACGGTGACGGGGGCCGTGGCCGAACCCAATGGGTTCGACGTGTTACCGGCCAAATGGAGACCGCTGAAGAAGAAGTCATTGGCTTGCACCGTGGCGGGGTCCTTGCACGGCCGCCCGCCACCGAATCTTACTAAAGAGATTGATTATAAATAATTGATGAGATGAAGTAGCTAGTCTATATATTGAGGACTAGTTCGGTATTAGAAGAGTTTTGATGTATTTATAACAATATGTACCTGAGCTTTTGAGATCTGCAACGCAGAAATCTTGCAAGGGACGAGGATCGAAAGCGGAGGTAATGATGATGATGCACGACAAACTGAGGGCCAAACTGCTTAAGAGCGTGAATATCATACTCATTTCTAATTAGGACTACAGATTCATGCATGACTTAATGTAGAATCTAGCAACCTATTTTATAGGCGCATATATTCTCCCCATTCCTCTTTACAGGTTTCATTATAATATTAAACTCATTTAAATATCCCCATTCCTTTTTACAGGTTTCATTATAATATTAAACTCATTTGAATATAAAAAGAGTAAAAAGAGTGAAGTAAACTGAAAAAATAACAGAGGGAGTATTTAGTATGGTTGGTTAGAGTCGTCAAAATAGCAGAACAAGAAAGCCCGGCCCAATTCCATAAAGCTAGTGGAGGGTTTTGTCGGGCCGCCAGAATGTGCAATTGTTGACTAATTTTTAATAAATTTAGTAGTTTTTCTCATATTTTTATATTCTTTTAGAATTTTTTTCTACTCTCTTCGTCCCTTCTTCTAAGTGTTACGTTTTTCTTTTTGGATAACTTTATTATTCACACAACTTTAAATAATATATTTCTATCACCATTTTTATACTATTTTTCAACTATCTTTAAATAACATAACCAAAAGCAAATATAATATTTAACTTAAGGCGGAGGGAGTACTATTGTCTTCGTCTATTATATAATAATATTTCATTTAATTTAGTCTTATTATTATTAATATTGATTGATTTATATCTTTTGGATACTTAAATGATTACTTTTTACTATTCTAAAAAAATCTAATAATAATGAAGTGTTTACTAAGTAGGATGAAATTTATTAGAATAATTCACACTTTTGGAAATAATATGTGAGATACTTATCAAACAAATAATCTATTATTTGAACATTAATCACGAATTAGTAATACTATATTAACATATATAATTTTTATCTATCTAGACGACTTATCCTTACTTATCCCGCTTTCCCTCTAATAGTCTTACATTTTTTATTATTTTAATAAGATATTAGCACGAATTATAATTAATGGTTTTAATTTAAAAAATATATTTACTGTTATATATGATATATTTTAAACCTTAATCATGTTACGGTGTTATCATCTTCTTGTTGTGTTCATCCAACTTCATGTTTTCACAAACATCGTGAGTTGGCCTGAAGATAATTCATTATTCAATTACTTAATGATAAATACTGCACCCATAAAAATATAATCGACCAAAAGGAATTAAATTGCATCACATGTTAATTACGTTGGCAGGGATCTGGGTATTTTGAATTGTGTAGTTAATCACCGACGTAAAGGAACAAAAGAAGAAAGTAAAAAATATTGTGAAAAGACAACAAACGGACGAAAACTCCATTGGAAGAATAATATAATTATGAAAAACACAAAGGGGTAAAACAAAATGAATAAAAATAACAAATGAAGAAAGAAAATAAAATAAGAGACAAACAGAAAGAAAACAAGAGCGAAAGAATAAGAGTAGTATTGTAGTATTAAAACAAGTGGGGCCGGGGTTCAGTGGTGGGCCATGGCTTCAACACTTGAACTCCACCTATATTGGGGTTGTCACTTATACCGGAAAAGCCAAATTATTGGTTTGTTCCAATATTTGATATTCCCTCCCATAACTTTTCGCACCCACATTAAAACAACTTTAATTTACTTTTTTCTTATTTTTCCGCCCAAAAGTGGAAATGAGACATTTCAGCTGGGACGTCCCAAAATGAAAATTGGGACATCTCAGCTAGGACGGAGGGAATAAGATTTTAAGCATAAAATTAGGAATGCCTTTTCATATGATGCATGATATATGTGTGTGTATATATATATACACACATACATTACAGAAGAAATTTATTATTATTATTACTTTTATTATTATTATTATTATTATTATTATTATTATTATTATTATTAATTAGGATAGTAAATGTTGCGCGATACACCCAATTCAAGATGAAAACTTATCAATGAAAGAAAATGAAAAATATTTTTATAAACGTATAAGATCATGCAATACTGTTAAATATTTCCTGAATTATTGTATGAATTCTTGGACAAATTAATGTTTATTTGAACTTGAATATGAACAGAATCCACTAAAGGGAAGACCGTCTGGAAGGTTTGACATGTAATAATAATATGATTATCAGAAAACTTATTTAAGGCAATTTAGCCGATAAATATGTGGGATACAAGACCATATATATATATATATATCAAATATGAATTTTCATAGATTTTGATTGGGATAGTAATTTGTCACATAGACTTTCTGTATACGTGTGACATATGTGTGTTTTAGATTCTCGTGGTTTGATACTTGAGATACCTTTCAGCATGCATTTCATACACCAACAACAAGCATTTCTGCACCTTCGAAACGAGAAGTCGTTTTATCTTTAGAAACGTTGCGCGAAATTCCAAGAACACTACCAAAGTGTATTCGTCTTCTAGAAAGATAACTTTTCTCGACTCGGTTATCCAGTTTATTCGTGGCTATATCACTTTGTAAAGTTTCATTGCATATTACTTTCTGTTGTAATTCCATCTTTACTTTAATTTTTGCAACACCTTATTAATTTGAGTGACATGAACTCTATTACTATATATAAAATTTAACTAGTATAAAATGAAAATTGAAAAATGTGAAATACAAAAATAGAATACTGAATCTCACCCAATTTAGCTGTTATATTTTCTTAAGACACTAACGCTTGATTCACCTGGGATGGGAAAGGTATGTATGTTAATGTTGGAAAATATTTATAAGTGTTTTGATTCAGATCTCAATACCTCCCCTGAAAGATATAATAAGTCCAAAACTGAAATCTCTAGTGTTTTGTCTATGAACTCAAATGTTAGGGAGTTCTATGTTTCAGGTACACTGAAGGATAGACACCACTGAAGATTCAAGACTATGCCAAAACTGAAGGACCACTCTACTGAAGTCTGTCTTGAAGTTTTGAAGTTGAAGTTAGAAGCTGAAGTGACTTTGCCACTGAAGTTCACATCTGAAGTACTGCACTGAAGTTCATTCTGAAGTTTCCACTAAGTGACAGTCTATTCCATAGGACACCATTTATAGCAAAAATCTCAGTAGGTGAAATACAATCTTGTTGCAGACACAAAAAATGGCAAAAAGGACGAAGACTTCAACGGGAAGAATTCAAATGAGCTCTATCTCACAACGGATACATTTTATGAGAAAACTATATATACCCCGCTGCTTCAAACGCTTCAACCACCGGTTACCCTGCTCTCAAACATACAATCGCTATTCTGCTCTCACGTTTTCAAACTCTCACTCATAAAAAACACTCTAGCTTTCAGATTTCATATTCTAGTGTTCTTAGAAGCGATTATATTTTGTAAGCGAAGAGTGATCAGACTTATTTTTTCTATTGTAAGATCACTGTAAGATCATCTCCATTAACTTGGAAAATCTCGACTAACATCGAGACACGTGGACGTAGGAGTTTTTATCTCCCAACCACGCAAACTATACACTGTCTTTCTCTCAATTTACTTTCAGTATTTATTATTCATTGATTATCATACACTGAATACTGGTTAATTGAAAAGAGAAAGAATTGCATTAAGTTTTCTGAACAAACAAATAAGATTTAAAACCACCACATTCCGCACAACACTTAAAATATTAGTCCATCAGTCAAACACTCAGTGTAGACTGAAGGATTACTATATGAAGTATTCAACTCTTACTGAAGTCCCTCCCTTCAGTTCAGGAGCCACTCAAAAGTTTTAACTTGTAAAAATATTAACCGGTGTATTTCCCCCCCCCCCCCCCCCCCCATACACTCAGTATACTCGTTTCGGGACCAACAGTTAAGAGCATCCCCAATGGGGGTTTCTCAAAAGAGGGTTGCGGTGGCAGTTTCATAAATAAATGAAACTTTTTTGGGTGGAGTTTGAGAGGTTGTGTTGGTAGGTAGCAGTGATAGTTTCTCACTTTGGATTTCTGGAATCTCTACTTTAATAATTATAGAATGATTGAATTTGAGAAAAATGATATTAATTTAATTTGTTAATTTAAATTATAAATAAAAACAGAAGAAGAAGACATTTTTTTTTTTGGCTAACTTGTAATAGAAATAGTTGAAGAAAGATGGTTGAAAGATTGAAAAATGGATGAAGATGTGTGAAAATGTGGAATTGAAATAGGATATTTATAGATGAATTAAAGAATAAAAAAAAACGGAAAAAAAAATCGGGGGCGCAGGAAACCGGGTGCCGCAGCGGTGAACCTGGGTGGGTTTCCCACGCCCAACACCCGTCTCACGGGACAGAACTCAGTGCAATTAGTGACAAATGAGACTCACATTATTAATGACGGTGTAGTGTATAGTGAGTAAAGATTGAAGTCCACATTAATGATTAATGATGATAGTAATTACTAAAAATAAAAATTTAAAGTAAAAAGATAGTTCATCGACGGACGGATAAGACAATACGAAGAGTTATTTTGTGGGAAGAGAGTATTATAGTCCATTTGGCCAAAAGTATTTACCTGATTGACATCCTAGATGGATGGAGTATAGTCACATGTGTGATAGAGTACATTATATTAAATCGCTCCAAAGCTGCATTAAGTTAACGCCATAAATGGCCGCCGTTATATTATTAACAAATTAAATTATTTAATCTATATATACTACTCTACTAAATTAGTGGAGAATTATATTGTCGCGCGCTTGGCTAGCCGTAAACTTTTCCGTGAATTGTCTTTGCTTGCAGCCATATTACAACCACCAACTGCACCTCATTATGTTTTGTGATATATACCGTATTTTCTAGGCAAAATTAAAGTAACCACTCTAGAAAGTAGAGTTTTAATACATTTTGATTTTGCTTAAAAGGCGTAGTGAACCACTTAATTTATTAAATTTGTGTAATTGTATATGTGAGGTGAAATTTAAGTCTCTTACTTTATTAATTATTTTTAATTTAATTATATGTATTTATAGTGGATATATATACTATAAATAGAAAACTTGAAATGTAAATAACCAAGTCTGAACCAGAGGAATTAATATTTACAACTACTATACTTTTTGCTAGTTAAGCATATGTGATAATTATCGATTCTGAGCGACTTGTATATATATATAAGTTCACAACCAGCTTCCTCATGAGCATATTTAATTACTCTGCATTCATGTACCTAATTGTGTATTTAACTACAAATTAGCCCCACGTATTTTAATTTAATGCCTAATCCTACGCTATCAAAAAAAATAATAATTTAGCAACGTAATTTTTTCGTTACTAAAAATGTTAGTAACATATTTGTAACGGATTTATTTATAGTAATATCGATGGTTGCTAAAAAAAATTTAACAACGGAATATATTATATTTCTATATAACAACGGAATTGTAACGAAATTTCCGTTTCTAAAATGGTTTCTTCAATTTTAGTAACGGAATTGTAACGGCAATTTTCGTTATTAAATTTTCATAACGGATTATTCCATCACTAATTTCGTTACTAAAAATTAAACAACAATTTTATAACAATTCCGTTGTTAATCCACTAAAATTTAGAAACGAAAATTTTTTTCATCACTATTCCGTTACTATAAAATACATTTTTTGCAGCGCTACTAATTAACTAGTTAAGTAACCAATTGAATGCATGCACACTGCCAAATTATCAATTCATTTTTCAACATCAGAGTTTTTATATACGTATACGTAAATATTAAAGTCAATCGTGTTCAATCTTTTTATAAAATAGAATGATATAAGTAGAAAACTTGTTTATCTAAACAAATCATTCACTCTTTCCAAAACAGTAATATATATAAGCAAGCGAATCTCGTATTACAACAATTTTGGTAAGAAAATTCGTAACTTATGCTCTCTTCGTTCTGCTAAATGTGGTCACAACGTTTCCTTTTTGAGACGTCCCACTAAAAATGATCATTTTCTCAAAAAGGAAAAAATTTTACCTATAAAATACTTATCTCATACTTTTTTAACACATAACACTTTACTTTCTTAATTTTTGTGTCGGATCACTTATGACCGCATTTAGCAGGACGAAGAGAGTATATGGTAAAAAGTTAAACTTGCTATCATATATGATTATTTTCTTAAGATAAAGTCAGTCTAAATCATCACAGAGCATCCCAACGAGCTCCCGTTTTTGGAGCATTGATATTTTTGTAAATTTTTAGAACTTTTTGATCAGGTTTACTACTTATTAAGAGTTTTGTAAAAAATTCCACAGTGAAAGACTCTCAATTTTAAAGCTCTCGTATTTAATTCTTATATTTCAATTTTGCATGTTTACTAATAAAAAATAAACAAATTGTTATTAATTAGTATATTAAATCTTGGAAATAGAGTATATTAATTTAAAATTGAAATAAAATTATAATAAATAAAATATAAAAATAATATATAGAGTATATAAGTGGAATGAAATGAAGTATTTATATATAAAATAATATATATATATATATGCACTAATTTTAAAAATTAGTAATAAAAAAAATGGATGGGAGCTCTAGTGAACCCACAGCGTGGACTCCCACGTGATTGGAGTTCCCAAACTCAGACTTGCAAACGGAGTCTGGCTTCCAAACCTCCTTCCTCCACGATGCAAGACTCGTGTGCGGGCTCAGGTTCCCGGACAGCAAACCCTGTCTGAGATCCCTTCCGAGTCGGCGTTGGACATGATCATAAACTTATGTATTCTATAAAATCAAATAATAATATGATTATTTGCTAGCTCTTAATTAATTTGTTATTAATTAATAAAAAATATAAAAGGTCAACAATTTCAATAAATTTGACAAAGACAGTTCCGAACTTTGGTAGCGGGGTTCCGTGTTTCACTTCAAACTTGTATTTCATAAATCTTTCCTATCGAATAAATTAATTAAAGAATTTGAATTTCTTTAACAACTAATCAAGGAAAAAAAATTAATTTTCACACGGTGCAATTCCTGAAAATCATGGAGCTCAATTTTCTTATTTTTATTCCACACCCCAGATTAATTCAATATTTATTGTACAATAATGATATGCATTTAATATAAAATTCACTAAAACGACAAGATATTCGGACTTAATTAAGAAGTAACAGTGGAGCTACTAACGTGGAACTTCCCTTGAAGTTCTTCCACGGTTTCTTTATCTAATGCGAACGACCTTGCAAGAAATTCGCTGTCGATGTCTGGATTCGCCCCGAAAACGGCGTTTGGCAGCGGCGTGATCCCCGGATTCTGGCTGTTGAGTGCCGCGATGGCGACGACTTTTCCGTCACCGACGTTACGCTGATAATGAACGAGGCCGATGGGGGCGACGAACACGTCGCCCTTCTCAAGAACTTTACTATAATGTTTGAAGCTAGGGTTTGACGTCACAAATCCCACTTCCATGGAACCTTCTAGAACTGTGAGGATCTCACTGGCCCTAGCATGGAAGTGGGGCGGGAGGAATCCGTTCGGCTCGAAGTCTAGGCGCGCGATCACCACCCCCAGAGTGTTGAGCCCCGGCATTTGGTTCACGGTGACGGCCGTGAAGGCGGACCCCATAGGGTTCGATGTGTTTCCGGGTAGATGCAGCCCACTATAAAAGAAGTCTTCTGCTTCCACCTTTGCAGGATCCATGCATGCCACCCCGTTCAATCTTACTACAATTAGAGATTTATTTCAATTGTTACAAATTACACCTATTGAATCAAGTATTATAAATTAAAGATTTAAAAGAAATATTTTAATTGGATATTGAACGAAAAAACAATATGTAGTAATATAGATTAAATTTGATCTCATGTGACATTCAACTAAATTGGCTAATTCCTTACTAGGCCACCCAAAAACAGAGCAACTAATTAACGGAGTATTTGTAAGAAATAGAAATAGTTAGAAATACCTGTGCTTGTGAGATCTGCAACACAAATATCTTGCAATGGACTAGCATCAAAGGCAAAGATAGAATTGGAGAATAAATATAGGGCTAAAATGGTTAAAAGGATCACACTTGCACCCATATTGAATAAAATTAGAAAAATATACAAGTATTTTCTTAGTGGGAAGAAGTAGGTTGCGTTTATATATAGGTGTCTCCAAGTTAAAAGGAAGCTTCTCTAATAAATAGAATGGGTAAGGGTGGGTAAGAAATTCAATAGAATAATTACATAGGCTGCCAACACACATGTTATAACTTGCAAGAAATGATAGTGATTTTTGGTTTGTAGGAAGAAAAGTATGTGAATAATCCAATCAACGGCTGTGAGTCTGTGAACAGCTTTGCTGCTTGCATCTGTGATGGAGTTGAGTTGATTAATCAATAGGGGCGGCTGCACATTGCGTATTAAATTTCATCATTATCATTGTTCATCAGTGATAATTGGTGGCGACTGTTCTGTTTGGCTAAATTAGAGTCCTCATTTTTTGAAAGGCCTTAACTTATGTAGTTTTTTTTCATTATTGTGGACCTAACTGTTTATTGGGCCTATGAACCTTTTCTTTGTCAATTTCCCTAATCAATGGATAAATTTCGTTACTAGTCGTTATCGGCAAAATCGTGAAATCTAGTAAACAAACTTACAAAGTTTCTGAATTAGCCAAGCTAAAACAAAGGGATTGACCGGTAGCCATGAATTAGTTGAGTGGGAAATAAATGAGTTATTGAGTTCAGTAATGAAACGAAATTATGGGAGTATAAAGGTTTCCGGTAATTTTAAATGTAGCCTTATAGCCCCTTATTTAGAGTAATAACAAAATTAATATTTAATGTACATATATACCCTTATAGCCATCAAAATTTACTTTTTTAACAATAAGATGAGATTAAAGTTTATTACGTATAGTCTCCTCTTTTTTAGGGATTTTCTTGATAATATTATCATTAATTTCGGAAACTTACCAAATTATCTAAGAAATCTTTCCAAATCCAATTCATAGTTCGTGAAGATTCAGTTTTCAATGAAAAAAATTAATCAAAGAAATTCAATTACTTTTTCTCAACAGATCATCTGACTTCCATTAGTGAATAGTGATAGATAAAAGCAAATAAAAAAAATCGTGAACACATGAAATATTCTTTTGAAGAAAAATAAAACATACAATTTTTCGTAGTAAACGATTCAAGTGTTATTTTATGAACAAACAATTTGAGTATCACTTGAAATAAAAGCAATGTCTTGCTTATAGTGTTCGAAAGATATTTTGAATGTACCATTTGAGTTGCAATTTTCAAAGTCGATTTTGTTTGTTAATTTATCTTCCAATTCTTTGATATGCTTATTGATTGTTTGAGAATCATCCTCATTTTTTCGTCTTCATTTTAATAAAGTAAATTGTAAATATGTTGTTGAAATCAAAAAACTACTATTAAATGTAAATATGAGAATTTGTAAATGTAGAATAATTAGAAAGATTTTGGACTGTTGGGAGGGGTTGAGTGGGGCGGAGTGTGTTGAGGCGAGTTGGTGTGGCCGTGGGCGGTGTGGAGAGGTTTAGAAATGTTTGAAAGATAAAGGAGGGGGCTTGTTCGAAGGGGTGCTGGAGAGGAAAGTGGGTGATGGGACGGTGACGTCCTTTTGGCATGATAAATAGATTGGGGCTGAACCTCTAAGTCGTTCATTCCCGAGATTGTTCGATCTTTTCCTAGACAAAAATTGTTCAGTGGCTAATGGAGGGATTAGGACTGAGAATAGGTGGAACTGGGAGTTGAGGTAGAGGAGAGAACTGAGAGAATGGGAAAAAGAAGATCTTAACCGTTTACTCGATTTGATTTCTTGCAGGTCCCCGTATTCTTTTAACTCTGATAGGTGGATTTAGACACTTGAGTCAGGTGGTGAATACTCGGTTCGAAGTGGTTTTATACGACTCTTAGAATGAAAGAAAATTGTGAAGAGAAGACCCATGTTATGTTGCAAACTCATTTGGAATAAAGTTGCTTTCCCGAAAGTCCAAGTTACGGCGTGGAGAGTGGTGTTCCGCAAAATTGCTACGAAGTCGGAATTGATGAAAAGAGCGGTGTTGCCGCCTACTACATCGAACTCTTGTCCCCTATGTGACAGTGCTGAGGAGATTATTAGCCACCTATTTGTCGAGTGTCGGGAATCTTGGATATCGTGGAGCAGATGTTTGGAGTGGTTCGGTATTCAGTCTACCCTCCCGAATGAAGTCTCGACCAACCTCATCCAGTTTTGCTCATTGTTAAAAGGTACGAAATTTAAATTTATTTTGGCTGCAATTTGAGAATGCATTGTTTGAGTGATTTGGAAGAGGTGGAATGAGATTATTTCCAATCATGGGGTGTGGAATATTAATAAAATGATGGGGTCATTAAATCAAGTGTGTGGAGTTGGGTAGCTGGGAAGAAGGTTAGGAATTACACCCTCTGGATAAGCTTTAGAACTTGGTGCTTAAATCATTTTCTTGAGGTTTAATGTATTTGTTTGGTTGGTTGTTAGGTTGTTTGTTGCTTGCTTTTTGTTGTTTGGTTGTAACTGTTGTGTACTATATTGTTGTGGCATTTCTTATGCCTGATCTATATATTTCTTCTTTTCTAAAAAAAAAGAAAGAATTTGGACAGATCGTCGTCCGAACTAGTGATATTCAGAATAAAACTGAAAGTAGGGAGAAGGTAAGTGGTTTCCACTAACTTAAGTACAATTTTCATATTATTTAATTAAGAGGCTATGATAAGAGAAATGGAGGCTATGTTTAAAATTACCAGAAATAAAATTACTATAAATCAAATTTGGGCTAACTGGACTAGATCAATCCGTCCTTGGGTTAGCCCGTCAGGCCAGACAAAAATTATAAAAATCGAATTGGGTCGCATATGGATCGTTTGTTGCTAATCCGAATAGGTGCGGTGTTTTAAAAACCGGATCGGACCGGTCGGTTCAATCGGTTTAACTACGAACCGGTCAAGTAATCGTTCTGATTATGTTATTTTTGGGTCATTCAAATGACGCAGTGTGAACCGCTAAAAATCGGTCAAAATCGATTAGAATCGGTGAACCGGAAACCCGATTCATTAATTTTTTTTCAAAAATGTTAGAAGTATGGATTGAACCATGAACCTTACATAACATATACTTCATCCGTTCCACTTCAATTGTCTCATTTGATTATACTAATACACTCATTAGAATATAAAATGACACAATTGAGGTGGAACGGTGGTAGTACAAATTTTGTAGCCATCTAAGCTAGAGAAAAGATTTATGCATTGAAATTCAATTATTAAGCTTGATATAATGTTATATTTGTTTTATATAAATACTTAAAACTCTAACTATTTATTTGATTTAAAAAGTTATTTAGACCATCATTATTAAACTTTAAAATTATAATAAAAGACATTACAAATTTTTATTTGATTTTATACAATATTTTTCACATAAATTTCTAAAATATTATCTTATCATATATGTATATTTGTTAACAATATTAATAATTAATAACTATTAGTTCATGAAACGTAAAAAATAGTAAAATTAAATTTGATTTTTATACAAATTTTATTTAAATATTAATATATATATATATATATATTACGGATCATTCGATTTTTTTGAAGCGGTTCAACCGGTCGAATCAGTGATCCAATAACCTTTTAATGAGATCGGTTCGATGATCGGTCCGATTTTTAAAACATTGAATAGGCGTACCCCATTAATCACCATTTTTTTGCTTTTAAAGTCGATGCAACATATTTAACTAAATGCCTTAATATCTCAAAAAATCAAATAGATAAATAATAAATAACAGTATAATATTATATAAATTATATTCTCTTGAATATGAATTATATTTGTTCGTACCTTTATACCTATGTATGGATTTTGATATCCTCCAAATTTCTCTTTCATGTGGACACATAAATTACATGTTATACATATTATATACTTCCACCCAAAGTTAAATTACTAAACTAAAATCTTTGTCTAGCTAAAGTGTTACAAACATTCATGAACAAAGGCTTACATACATACATTCATTTTCAGATTTGGATTTATTCGTGTACATGAAAATACAGTATCTTAAGTACCCCTATTCACAAGTACGTCATAATCCGAGCTGACAAATTTGGACATCTCTGGCATTATGTGTCCACTAATAATTTAATTTTGTCAAAAATATTATAAAATAATATTTTTTTTTTATTATACTCATATGCAATTAATTATTTTTTTATAAAAGAAGCGGAGCTTAGTTTCATACATTAATTAAATAATCAAACAAAATAATTTTAGTTAATCAATAACTTTAAAGTACGGAGTGCATATTTAATACAAATAAATAATTATAAATACCGATTGAATTAATGAACCATATATACGAAATGGGACATATTGGGACTTGAGACATAGGATCCCAGTGGGGTGCACCAAAAAGAAAAAGAAAAAGAAAAAGTGGTGTCATATATAACTGTGAAATCGTGCCGACATTGTAAAGCGGTGCAAAATCTTGGTACAATCAACAGTTTTTTAATAGAAAGCTAGGAGTAGAAAAACAAAATTTGAACTCCATCTATACATGTAGTAGGTTCATTAGTTTTTAACTTTAAGCATTGGAAACAGTAGGCATTAGCTAAAGTGAATCGAAGAAGAATATAGTTTTGCAGAAAGCGACAAACAATGCCAGCACATCTGAAAATGAGATGAAATGTGATGAAGGGCTTAGAACCTTCGTTGAAGCTCCTCCACAGTTTTCTTATCCAACGCGAAAGCCCTGCCTAGGAACTCCGTTTCGATGTCGGGATTGGAGCCGAAAACGGCGTTGGGGATGACAGTGAGGCCTGGGCTCTGGCTGTTGAGCACCGCCAGCGACACCAGTTTCCCGGACCCCACGTTCCGTTGGTAGTGAATGAGGCCGATGGGGACCACAAACACGTCTCCTTTCTGAAGAACTTTGCGGAACAGTCTGGAATTGGGGCTCGATGTCACGAACCCGACTTCCATGGTACCTTCTAGAACCGTATGAATCTCGCTCGCCCTCGCGTGGAAGTGCGGGGGGAAGAACCCCTTTCGCTCGTAATCGAGGCGGGCCATCCCTAGCCCCAGAGTGTTCAGCCCCGGCATTTGGGTCACCGTCGCCGGCGTGATGGCCGTTCCGATGGAGTTTGATGTGTTCCCGGCCAAATGCAGCCCGCTGAAGAAGAAGTGGTCTGCTTCCACCTTCGCTGGGTCCATGCATGGCAGACCGTTGACTCTTACTACAATGGAATCAATTGTCAAACAATCACTTAAATTCATTCATTTTATTTTAAAAAACAAAAAAACAAAATTCATCAAAGCTAGCTCGCAAGTTCATTAGTACTTGTACTATTTAGTCGAAAGAAGTGATGTATATATTATTACCTGTGCTGTTGAGATCTGCAACGCAAAAATCTTGTAATGGAGTAGAGTCATAGGCGAAGACAATAATATTGGACAAGAGATTGAAGGATAAAATGCTCAATAAAACTACAGTTGTCGACATTTTAGATGAAATTGAGATGCTAAGATTGAAGAATAACTAAGGAGGATCGAAATCCAAATTATTTGACATTGTCTCTGCTGGTATAATGTATTTATAGGTGCATCGTAATTTCAAAGTCAACAAACTAGTACGTCAAACTGTCAAAGGGGGTCAGCATTAAATTAAATTTAACAAGCTAAATTGTCAGATAACTCATGTGTTTTACGAAAACGATTACTTTGTTGACCATTATTGACAGCTCTGTTTAAGCAGATGCATTAGTGTTTGGGATACGTATCGAGAAAATCAAGATAAGGCTCACTTAATTATTATTATTTTTATATAAAATTTTCAGGGACCGATAAATTAAATTTAAAGCTTACCCCAGTTAAAGCGACTGGTAAGAGTATAATATTTGCGAGGCACCGACACAAAGAAGATTAGGCTCCGCTAATTCAATTACTAATTTTACTTTAAATGCTTCAAATAGCTAAAAGGGAAGAAAGTAAGGTACTTAAGTAAGGACCGAATCTAGACCTTGTGTTATATGACTAAAATTGATATCCGATTTTGTGAAATTGCCTTAATTTCTTCTTAAAGTTGCAACATTAATACATTATGATCCTAAATAAAAACAGAAATGGAGTGCTATTAAACAAATTTTAGGAACTGTAAATTGTCATCATACAGTCAGAATAGGCTTGCCCAATATTTTAATGGGTACGAAATTAAAACAGCAACTATGACGAAGTAGATGACAAAGTAGCTAATTTAACAGTGTAATAAATGTAGCCAATTTTGACAATAATACCCCTTAAACAACCAAAGGACACGAGTCAAAGATGTGGACCCCCACCTCACATGAAGGGTTCACATCAATGTCCAAAATATATGGGACCCGCGTTCAACCACTATATCTAATGTCCCAAAGGTATAATTAAATACGAGTACGAAAATTATGAATAGTCTGATTAGGTACCAACTACCAATATTCCTATTTAGATCATTTTAACATATTATTTTTTAGAACATTCAACGCCGGTTCAGTTGGGACGATCCCCAATTGACCCAAAGTCAAAGAATTTTAACAAGTCTTTTTTGGGTGTGTGTGAGTTGGATCAAGATTCGCTTGGACGAATTTCGTGTCAAAGAGTTTGTTGAAAATTAAACACATCAAAATTCAATTATTCAAGATAAAATAATAGTGGTGAAAGATATTAGTATAATATACTGCAAACTGTACAGTGAAATTAGTGAGTAAATTTATACAGTGGTGTAGAAGATATTTTCACTAGCCCGTAAAATTAATAGGGATAAAAGAATCGAACAAACTAAAGAGATCTAATGGCGAAATTGGAACACGTGACATAAATCAAAGCCCAGTAGTTCACTGGTAGGGCCCACCTCAGATTACAATACTTTACGCAAGGAAAATTTATTTTATTACAAAATAAAGTATACCTATTACTATTAGAAAGAAATTAAGGAATCAATATTTACCCGGGCTGGTGAAATCTGCAACGCAAAAATCTTGCAATGGAATAGGATCATAGGCAGAGACAGTATCGGACAAAAAATTAAGGGCAATAATGCTCAGTAAGATCACACTTGCAGCCATTTTTTTTATTAAATTGAAATGTATATTTTGTTGGTATGAAGAAGAAAGAGGAGAAGGAGGAGTTATTACATACGGTGCGATTATCATTACATATTTATAGGTGTTCCGAAATTATAAAGTCAACTAATTAGCACGTTAGAGGGGTGTCGGAATGAAGCTAAAGTAAACGCATTAATTTGGCAGGAAGCTGATGTGCTTCTACAAAAGGGATATCTTTGTCTGGATTATTAGACTTAACTGTGGCAGTTTGAATTTTTGTTGATAGCAGCCGTTGCTGAAAAAATACTACTAGTACACAATTTTCACTATCCTTAACGACTAGTTGTAAATTAAGGGTGTTTCTCTTTAGCTACGCATTGTGGGGAAGGTTCGTGGCAACTGTATTGTGAACGTTATTGCTAGAATTAAGCTGACGAATTAAGGAATATTCCAACAAGTAGAAGATTTGTCATGTCTTGTAAAGTTAGGTACAATTCATGAACTGCACTTCGAATTAATTATATATATATATATATTGTTATCATCACCACATGTTCTCAATAAGAAATAATATATCTAGATTGAAGAAGTAAAGTCCTCACCAATTACCATGAAAATTACATTCAGAATTGACCTAAGTGCATGCGAAAAATTTAATACTCTTCCAAAATTGTCAAATATACATATGTCAACAATACCAAATAAATTACATACTAGTGGTGACTAAAATCAAATTGTGTCGTTGATGTTTAATCTTATATCTTCATTAGAAATCCTTTGTTTTTAAATTAAAAAAATTACTATTAAAATAATTTATGTGCAGATGTATAGATATATGTACGTCCAGGTTCATCATTATAGCATTAATTAAACACTAGTTGAATAATGAAACAAATTTTGAGAAATCAACAAAACAACACCAAATTAAAGAAAAATAAATGAAGACACCACATCACACCACTGGATTGAGTTAAAAGTTTAGAACTTTGCTTGAAGTTCTTGGACAGTTTTCTTATCCAAAGCGAAAGCCTTTGCAAGATAATCGGTATCGATGTCGGGTTTGGCTCCGAAAAGGCCGTTGGGAATGACACTAGTGTCTGGATTCTGTGTGTTGAGCGCAATAATCGTCACGGCTTTCTCCTCACCCACATTTCTCTGGTAATGAATAAGGCCGATGGGGACTACGAACACATCGCCTTTCTCAAGAACTTTACTGTAATGTACGAAGTTAGGACTCGTTGTCACGAACCCAACTTGGATGGAACCTTCCAGAACTATATGAACCTCTGTGGCCCTGGTGTGATGGTGAGGCGCGATGAACCCTTTGAGCTCGTAATCAAGCCGAGCCACAGCCATCCCCAGAGTGTTGAGCCCCGGCACTTGGTCCACGGTGACTGGTGTGACCGAAGCCCCGGTAGTGAACGGCCTGATTGCGGCCAAGTCCAGACCACTGAAGAAGAAGTGGTCTGCTTCCACCTTGGCAGGATCAATGCACGCATACCCGTTCATTCTTACTGGATCGGCGTTCAAGTTTGTTAGCCGTACGTTATCAACTTTGTAATAATAAAGTGTTGGAAAGTAAGAAACGATGGATTAATTACCTGTGCTTGTGAGATTTGCAACACAAAAATCCTGCAACGGATTAGGATCATAGGCCAAGACCATAGTGGTGAGTGCTAAAATGCTCAATAACATTAAACTACTATTAGCAGCCATTTTCAATCAAATTCAAATGTAGTGATTATATGCAATTAATTATTGTGAACGCGGTTGCGTATTTATAGGTGTCACGAAAATGAAAGTCAACCAATTAGCACATCAGAGAGAGCCATATGAAAATTTAAACAAATTAATGTAACTACTTATTACTCACATGCATTTGCCTCTGTGTTCAAGTTGATGAATCATAGTTGAATGTATATATTATTAGAAGAAGAACGTTATCACATCGCAACTTAACCATAGAGTTTAAATTCGATTAATTATTCTCACACTTGCCCAAATTAGTAGCGTGTCTACCAACTGTTATTTCATCATGATCTTACTTCATCATATTACCTAGAATAACCATTAGTCTGAATTAAAGAAGGTATACCCCAAAGGCATATCATACATGCCCCCCTTTTGACAAATTCCCTATAAAATTTGTCGATTGACTCTGCAATTTTTAATGTAATCATGACGTGGAGTGAAATATCATTTTTCTAACAACTCTCAGAATAATTCTATAAATTATTACAATAATAAAAATATTTCAATCTCAGCTCGAAACATCTATGAAGATTAGGTTTTGTTTCATTCGTACACATTACAATCGACAACGTTGGTCTCTATTAACTAAGGTGTTTCAATAGCTAGGACATAAAATTTTAATATCGAATAAATTTTAGATATTTTCGCCATAATCATTTGTCATTTGATTATTCAGTCTATCTACAGACTAATGATCTTTTCGCCATAAGCTACTATTGAGAAAAGCTCGATCAAAAGCAAAATTTTGTCATGAGATGTAATTATTTTTTTTATTTTTTTTTTGAATTTAGACAATTGGGTAGGCTATTATGAGGTATGAGGTAAGACGATAGCATCATGCATGATGACATAACAATTAGTAGACACGCACACGCTACAAGTTAATTATTAGGGCAAGTGTGATCAATAAACTAGAATATCCTAGATCGTATGGATTTCTTTGAATGCTGTAAAATATATAATTGACTTGAATATAAAGATGTGAGCTGCTTGGATAGTTGATGTATTAAATAGTTCGAGAAACTGTTATTGACAATGGATAGTTGTTACAATACATTAGTAAACGAGTTACCTGCAGCATATTTGATCAAGTTGTTTATCTCGTTCCCACCCTCTAATGTCCTAATTGGTTGAGCCCAAAATTCAAGACTCCTATAAATACGCAACTAAGAACATAATAATTGCACAACTACAATTGAACTAGAACTAGAACTGAAATGGCTAGAATTGTAATCTTATTATGCATTTTAGCCATCAATTTCTTCTCCAATATTGTCCTCTCCTATGATCCTAGTCCATTGCAAGATTTATGCGTTGCGGACCTTACAAGCACAGGTAAATTATAAATTCATCAATTCCCTAAAATTATCTGTTTTTCAAACAAATTTTTTCTTATTATTAGTTATCGTGTTTTAAGTGGCCTATAAATAGTGGTACTACTAACTATGTATTTTGTCCGGTTCAATTGTATTGTTTAGTTTATACGCTACTGAAATATATAGATCTTTAAATATCTAAATAAACGAAATTGAACCTTTGTTGAAATAATTTAGTTATAAATCGTAATCCATAGTTTATTTCAAATATTTCACAGTTAGCTAGAAAATATACATGTTTGAAGTGTATGCCATTGAATGTTTGTAGTAAGACTGAATGGGTTTCCATGCATGGATCCGGCAAAGGTGGAAGCAAACAACTTCTTTTTCAGCGGGCTGCACTTGGCCGGTAACACGTCGTCAAACCCTACGGGAGCAGTCGCGACGGCTGTGACCGTGAACCAAATTCCGGGGCTGAACACTCTAGGCATGGCCGTAGCCCGTCTGGACTACGAGCCAAACGGGTTCTTCGCGCCTCACTTTCACGCGCGGGCCACAGAGATCCATATAGTTCTAGAAGGTTCTGTTGAAGTTGGATTCGTGACAACCAGTCCCAATTTCATACATTACAGTAAAGTTGTTGAGAAAGGCGGCGTGTTCGTCGTTCCCATCGGCCTCATTCATTACCAGCGAAATGTGGACGCCGGAAACACCGTGGCCATTGTGGCGCTCAACAGCCAGAGACCAGGGAATAGTGTGATTCCCAACGCCGTCTTCGGCGCCAATCCCGACATCGACGCTGATTATCTTGCTCAGTCTTTCGCTCTCGATGAGAAAACTGTGGAACAGCTTCAGAAAGTTTTCTAGCTACTGTAAGTGTTGATATTTGATTTGTTCTAATACTGTGTGAATGCTAAATAAATTACTTAAAAATTGAATTGATGCTCTTCTGTTTTTATATTTTCATTTTGTAAGTGTTGATTGGACCTGAAAAATCACAAGCTTGGCCCATTAACGAATCCACCTGATTAATGTGTTGTTCCCGACTGGCCCATTAACGTTTGGACAGAGTTGGCTTAGGCTAACTATGCCTCACATAATAGCCTACCTTTAACACACCTTTAGTTAAATTTATAGAAATTATCATGACTAAAAAGTGTGGAGTGCCACATCTGTGAAAAACCATTGTACCACAGAATTAAAAGTAATTACAAGTATCAATATTCCATTTTTAAACCGATCGAGTAAAGTAATAATTCATCGTCAAATGCAGGAATTGAATATCATTCAAAAAGTTATGGACAAAAATTGCATGGCACATCTTTGTATGGTTAATAGTATATTAGTGTAAGAAGCCAAATACAAATTATGCTATTCCCTTTTGTCCCACTATTCTATAATCTCATTGAATGATTGTATAACTATTAAACTAATCAGCAACTTGAATATCTACGTGAGTAATGAGTTCACCTGCACAGTAATTTACATACTGGATGCTGTTTTTGAAGTTCACAACTTCGTCAGAACACTTTTTAAATGGTGCCAAATGCTCAATTTTGTTTCGGTTTTCGAATTTAATTCCGTGGTGTGGCCGATTTCTTTCCCATATGAACCTATCTATTATAGAGACACGGGTGTATAAATAATGAATTGAAAATGATTGACGCGTTAGAATGCAATGTGACCATAAAATTGCACAAAAATCAAAAGGATATATTAAATGCGAGCTAGAGAACATTAATCACCCTTGTTTGAATTTTTAATTAACAACAAATTGATAGACAAGAATGAAATATAGATGAATACTTAATAAAGAAACAGAGCAGAAAGAGACTAGAAGGTTCTTTGAAGGTACTCGACAGTCTTCCTGTCCAAAGCGAAAGACCTTGCAAGAAAATCGGTGTCCATGTCGGGATTGGAGCCGAAAACGGCGTTGGGAATGACGGTGGTCCCAGGATTCTGGCTGTTGAGGACGGCAAGGGACACGGATTTTCCGGTATGGACATTTCGCTGGTAATGAACCAGCCCAATGGGAACGATGAACACATCGCCCCTCTTCAGCACTTTACTGTAAAACTTGAAACTAGGACTGGACGTGACGAACCCAACCTCTATGGAACCTTCTAGAACCGTATGAATCTCAGACCCCCTGGCGTGGAAATGCGGCGGGAAGAATCCCTTCACCTCGTAGTCAAGGCGAGCCATCGAGAACCCTAGAGTGTTGAGCCCTGGCATCTGGCTCACCCCAACACCCGACACGACGGCTCCTATCGGGTTCGACGTGTTTCCGGCCACATCTAACCCGCTGTAAAAGAAGTTGCCTGCTTCCACCTTTGCTGGATCTAGGCATGGATACCCATTGAATCTTACTGCAATGTTCGCATGAATTAAGTAAATATAAATTAGATATAAGTAGACGGAACTTATTTATGGATTTATAGGTTATTACCTGTGCTAGCGAGATCTGCAACGCACAAATCTTGTAATGGACTAGGATCAAAGGCGACGACAACATTGGATAATAGATTGAGAGCTAAAATGCTGAATAAGAGAATCACAGTTGTGGCCATTCTAGTTCTTGATCAAATTGAAATGTAATTTATGGATAAGAAGATGAAGAAGATAGAAATATAGTAGTTAGTTGTGGTAGAGTTTTATTAAACATATATTTATAGGCGTGTGGGTGTCGTAATATAAAAGTCAACCAATTGGCACGTTAAAGGGAGTGGGTACTTATTTAATTAGCAACCAACTTGTGCTGTAAGAAAGCGAGTTCTCTCTGTCGAAGATTTTTGCACAAATTCAAGATATATCACCTACTCAATTGCTGTCACACCTTCCATATCTCTGTTCAGATTAATGAATTCAACTCAATATCTATTATTTAAGTACATTATATGATGCAAAGAAATTGAATTCGGTTAAAGGATAATTATATTTTATTTCTGATCGAATTGAACCTGGGGTATATAATTAATTATATTGCATGGTGATGGGTGGCCTTACCTCATAATAGCGCCTACACTACGCAATACTCTAAATTAGGAATTAATTAAAAAGTTATTTCAGAATTGCCTCCTTTGACTCCTCAAAAACATTTTGCCTCTTTAGACCCAAATACCTTATAAAAATAAAAGAAATATGAGACGCAACTCTTAGATGGCATGGCCCCCTATCCACACGATTCATCCACGGCTATTACTTCATTACTTAAAGTTTATATATTCACTTATTTAATTTAATCCGTATGAACTCCATCCACAACCAAACATCAAGATTGTCCTATATTGGTGGGAATGCTTATTAAAACTAATATAAATAAATGGTTATACAATTTTCATATATAAAATTGACAAGGATGATTGAAAATCGCTAAATATTCCCGAAAGATCTAGAATTTATGCCCCAGCAACAAGCAACTAAACCGCGTTCCAAGACGGATAATGAAACACAGGCATTTATTATGCTAGTACCGTTTTAGTGTTAATTTATAGTGTTTTATATTAAGTTATTTAGTTTAATTTATAATTACAGTTAAGTTTTTAAAAATAATACTCTCTCCTATTCTAAATATGTTCTGTTTTAATGTTTTGCAAAATTTTTTATAAAATAATTTGATTTCCATAATCAATATTAATTGACGGACAATATATAAAGAACTCTACCTTTTTTAGTCCGTAAATATGAGTGCTTTTAGCATTTACTAATAAAGGTAATATTGGAACACAAATGTAATACGTCGGTCAATCATAATCATAATAATGATAATAGTAATGACTACAAAGTTAAAATCAATGTGTTAAAACGTAGAGTGTGTAATCTAGGTTCTCGTAAATTATACGAGGTTGATTGCACGTGGTAAGCTAATTCCGGTCGGATCTCGATGTAAAGCTTAATAGGGCAGCTCTAATCCTAAATGTTATTAAAACAAGAAAAGAGAAATTCTAAACACTCTAACAAAGATAAATAGGAGGAACAAGAAATAAAACGAAAACAATAAACAAAATAAAAAGGTGGATTCGGGATTGAAGGACCTAAAATTCAGAAAACCTACAATTAATTAAATCATTCTCCTCTACTCATGTTATTGTTCGTTCATCAAGGACTTCCTAAAAGTTAGTTTAATTAGTCACTTACGTATCCATAATTAGACATCAATCATAACTCTCGTATTAGATAACCCTAATAAGAATTCCTCAATTACGAACAACAATTCGAAGTTCATTAATGACTTCCTAAAGTTGCTTAATTACTAACTTTCGTATTCGACAATTAAGTTGTAATTCTAACCTACGTATTCGAATTACACAATAGGAAAATCAATAACAACCACGAATATGATTCTTACGTTCCCGATTTGGAATCATTGTTTGATTAACCACCCTAGGTCTATATTGGAATCATCTCTCAATCTCAACCAATAAACGATAAATCAAAACGGTGATCAAACGTTTCAATTAAACAAGCACGAGTTAAATCAATAAGCACAAATCGAAGAGCAATCAATAAAGAATTAAAAGAGATTGTAAACCTAGAGAGATGAAAACAATCAATCCATAGAACAATCAAAATAAGAATTAAACATGCTTATAAAGATTGAGTCTCGGATTGAGAGCCGAACTCGCCCTCAATCCTTCATCCCAAGTAGAAATTACAAGCAAAAAGTACTAAACTAGAGTTATAAGATTACAAGTTCGAGTTTTATCTAAAGGAATGAGAGATAGGGAAGTTCCCCTTCAAATGGCCTGGAAAAGGCTTTTAAAACCCGCCAGCAACCGTCAGCTAGTGGTCGCTGGGAAGCCAGCGGTTGCTGGCTTTGCCTCTCTGTCTGCTGCTGCAGCACGAGCCCAACAACATCTGACCTGTGCAAAATACGAAATTTTTTAATGAACAAAATTGAAGCTCGTCTCGATAGGAATCCGTAGCAGCAAACGGATCCAAATTCGGAGTTGTAACGTAGGAGAATGAGCCAAAACAAAATTGTTGCACAAAACGCAAAAAATTTGTGTATGGCCATGCTCTCGCATTCTTTGTCCTCTCGTCTTCTGCCCGTAACTCCTAGCAAGATCCTGTCCGGTTTTCTCGACTTTGCTCGGCTTAGCACATACGACATAATCAGCACCAATTCAGCTCCTATCCGTTCTTCAATTCACCATCCTACAACAAACACGAAATCAACAAAAATCGGCGTAATACAAAATAAAAAAATACAAAAACAAAACAAACTAAAATCTAGACACGACGACCTTCGCTGTGGAAGACGGCCTCCGAAGGTGAGGCTTTGGGTTGAGAGGTAGCCTCTGGCCTCCGGAGGCTACCCCTCTTTTGCTACTGCAAAGTGTGGGACTCCGGAGCCCCTCCATTTTTTATTTTATTTTTATTTTTCCTTTTTTTATTTATTTTAATACATAAATTCATCTATAAATATCCTATTTCAATCTCACATTTTCACACATCTTCGCTTTTTTATTAATGTATTTAAATTAAATTTTTTTATTCAATTCAATCTAATTAAATATTATATTTATTAATTTAAATTAACAAATTTAATTCATAACAAATATCCAAAATCAAAAAATACATAAATCATAAAAATACAAATTAAGGAGAGAGCCTCATGTTGAGAGTCTACTACTGCTACAAACCAACACAATCTCTCTAAAATTCGTGGACCCACACAAAAAAGTTTCATTTACTAATTTATGAATCTAAAGAAAAATCAAAATTATACGTCTTCTTCTTCAGACTTATTTGCATATATAATAATTATATTTAAATATTCATTTTCAAACCTTATATATCAGTATCCTCACTTCACACTTAACACTGCTAGTTTTCATCTTTTCAACTTGAAAAACTTTAACACTCTCAAACCCACCATATCATGCCTCATTCCAATTTGCTATTAAATCGAGGTTCAAAATTGATGAAATACGACTCATTCATTGCGCTAAAGTCCCTCTCATTTGTTGGAATAATGCTCTGATTCTTAATGTTATACATCTGATCGAATTTAATACCGCAAATGATCAAACATCCCTTTGTACTCTCTTCTGAGGCTCCGATTCACTGAAGAAGCTCAATTGCTTATAATCTACTTGTGACATCGAAGATTTTGGTGACATCGATGAATAATTTATTTGTGACATTGAAGATTTTGGTGATAAAAAATCATCCATTTGTACCTCTAGCGCCATAACTGTCTCGTTTCATACTGGTATATAAGTTATACCAGCTCCGATCTTTCATCCACTTTTTTATTAGGCTTCATATATACTCTAGGTGTTCCGTTATTTGAATTTAAAACTTAAATGTAAATAAGAAAAGGATCCAATCTTTCGTCTCTCTTTTATTAGACTTTAGATATACTCTAATGAGGCGTTACATCATTTGAATTTAAAATTTAAACGTAAATTAAATAGAAGAAATTGAAAAGATGATTAATTAAAAATTTGGTGATTGGAGATGCATTTGCATTGAAAACACTAAAAGGCTTCTCAAAACAATATACTACACTTTTCAAAATAAATATTCAAGTGGGAATTGAGACGTTTCATTTGTATGTGTTTGATTGTGAAGATTAAAAAAATATAAAATCATAATCAATGTTACTTATTGGAAATTGTAATGTCAGGAGTGTTATTGAATATTAATTAATTAGGAGCATTGAATTTGTTAAAAATAATAAATACTTTATTTTGCATGTTGCATGCAGATTTAGGCGGTAATAGCTCTAGTTTAGGCGGGAAACTGCAGATTCCACTTTAATATATATAGATTCATATGTATAGGAAGCAATATAATTTCCGAACAATATATCTTATATTTCCTTCGTCCACTAAACTTCATTCTCATTTTGACTTAATGATGATATATGATTATTTTATAATTGAATGATTTAAAGTATAATATAATTAAAATTAATTTTATTACCTCTAACTATTACCGTGCGATTCTTTCCGTGGATTGCATGAGTGCACAAAGTAGTTTATAATAATAATAATGAAACATTTGCAATTTAATTAAGTGGTTTGCGTCACTAACTTTGTTAGTAATAGTGAAATATTTTATAGGTAATTATAAGTATATGTAATTCAACTAAAAGATGATACTATTATCCTCTTAAGTTGAAAGTGTGATGTTTCACATTCAGAACGAGTTGTGCAATTAATTACATGGAATTCAAATAGAAATATGATGGATAAGTTTTTATTTGTGATTATGAGTGGTCTTACGTCATCATGTCTATTTTGATGTATGAATAAAGCAATGATATATCCTGATTAAAGATGAAGCCAAAAAAAAGATGTACCCCACGCTTTGTTTTTGAACCTCCAGAAAAAAAGTATTCACACTTGTATTGAAACGTGATGCGCACTTATTGCTTGATAACATTACTAAGACATTCAATCAAAATTAAATAATATATTTCCTTATATAAATAATGAAAAACAAGAGACCCTACCATCTTCAAAACATATACACTTTTATAATACCAACTAACCATCTTCAAAACATATATCCTTATAAATATAATCCCAACTACTTATCTACTGCCTTTATAAACTATCTACTTCTATGTGCATGCAATTTAAAATATCCTACTTTCAATGTTTTAGATCCTTTAATATAATATCACTTTTATTCGATAAATACAACTAATATTTATAAATTGTATTATTTTTAAAATAAATATAAATTACAATTCATTATAAGTATATCTTAATTTTATACTCCCTACTAGAAATGAGAATTTGAAACTGAGACTTGGGATTTTCCCAATACCGACCTCGAGTCACAAGATCGGAAGTAGGACCAACATAAGGATTTTGGAAATTTTCGTGATTTGGAGTCCCGAATCCCGATTTCCTAAATTGATATTATAAATTTGGGAAATTTTGATCATGTTCGGGAATTCGGGACTATTCAAGATCATCCAGGGCATTTTTATTCGGGACCAGGACTGTGACTTAAAATTTTCAATTTCGGGACTCAGGACCAGGACCACAAAAATTGAATTTTCGAGATCGGAAGTTCGCACCCGTCTTGATTCTCACCTCTGTTCCCTTCGTTCACCAAAATGATTTACATTAATTTTGTCATATTTGGACGTTCACAAAAATAGTTTACATTTTAAAATTTTCATTTATAGCAAATGCACCCACCATATTCACTACACACCACTCAATTTATATATATTAAATGTAACTCAAATTCTACTCATTACATGCAATTCAATATAAAATAATATAGGTGAGACTCAAACTACACCTACTATACATCACACAATTCATATACCATAAAAATGTTAACTATTTTTATGATCAAAATATTAACTATTTTTATGGACAAAATAAAGTAATTAAGTACTATTTAAAATGATAAAATTTATGGTGAAATGCATCAAATGACACAATTGTGGCACTTCGAATATCATTCGAAAAATTTGTCTTATATTATTGCCTTCATCACATTAAATTTAATATCTTTTTGTTTTTGAGTTGTCTCAATCAAAAATTGTGAATACTATTAACTTTTTAAAAAGATGTAAAGTCTACAAACATTATAATTTGGCAATAGTGTTATCAAGACGAATGGATTACTTCGATATTTATTTTTGTTTTTTCTTAAAACTGATTTAGGGGTGATATCTGTTGGATAAATTGATTTTGAGTTTAGAGGACTCTTAATTAATTCGGATTAATTTTGAACTCGTAGGGTTCTTAATTAATTTGACGGTTTGTTTATTTAATCGTGTTCGATTAAATGGTTTGTAGCATTGTATATTTCTCAAATCAATTTTATTGTGGGTGAGAAATAATATGCTATATTATGTAGAATGTGGATTTGGGTTTGGTTTTAATTTTGGACCAAAACATTTTATTGTTTGGCCCAATTAGATATGGAAAAGCCCATTAAAATCAAGTCTTCTTGGTCAAATGCAATTAACAAATGCATGCATGGAATTATATGGCATTTACGTGCACTTTTAATGGTGCACAAATGGATGACTTAAAATTTTGACGTTGGAATCCACCAGCCAATTTAAAATTGGTGAAACCGTCGTCGGTTAATGATGACAAATTATTAGCAATATTAATGTGCTACCCATGAGCTACTATAAAAGGAGGTGTTGTTAGCATTGTTTCAAACACACCAACAACAAGCTCTCCTCCTCCTCTCTACATTCATTTCTTACATTCTAGTTTACATTTTAGGAGCATAGTTTGATCGGTTCTCTAATCTCGTCAAGTTCGTCGGGGCCTTAAGAGTTAGTGGTTCTACTACTCTAAAGGACGAAGCCGTTTCATCTTTGGGGGCGATACGTCAATCCGTGAGCACTACTGGGGCGTATTTCGTCTTGCAGAGAGAGAACTCCTCGACTCGGCTATATAGTTTGTATTTACTTTAATTGTCGATATATTATTTTATTTCACAATCTATTTTTTATTGTATCTAGCAACGTGTATTCAACAATATCGTCCATTTGCCCTAGTGGTATAATTTATATGTTGTCTAAACTTTATTTCCTTTTTCATAATTCTTGTACAAGAAATATTACAAACAACATAATAATGTACTTGAATTTAAGAACTTGCTCGTATTCCATTTGATGGATTTGATTTATTGAGGAGGCTATACACATGAACAATTTAAATGGTGACACATTTGATTGACCATATAATACAGAATGAGATAAAAAAAAATTGGAAAAATAAAATTTAAACATTAATATTTTAGATGAAAAATTAATAATTTAATTCTTTTTAAACAACTTGTATTTTTTCATGAAATATTTAAGTGGTAAAAGTTAAAGTACTCATAAATAAAGGATAAAAAATATTATTTAAAAGATAAAATTAAAATTTATCTGATTTACAAAATAAAAGATAAAATATACACACTTACATGTGAACACATGAATAAATTTTCTCATATACTTAAGTATTTCATTCACTAAATATTTTGAAATACATAAATAATGCATGAAAAAAATTCTTCATGTTATCATGTAATATTAATTATTTTTATTTTTAAGTGAATTTTTAAATATTTATTAAATGCATCGAGATATCGAAGTAATATTGTAATAAGGGCATAATCTAGCAGGAAGAAAAAACAAGCTAAAGCCAAATGTATGATCTTTATATAATTAATTAATGATTACATAACATTAATTAGTACGAGGAAATCTAGAAAGACTTTTGCAGTTTTTTAACCGTTTCCAAGTCCAATCGAAACGCCTTTGACAGATAAACGCTGTCAACGGCGGGCTTCGCCGCGAAGATGGCGTTAGGAAGATTGATAACACCGGGATTCTGGCTGTTGAACGCTACCATTGCAACGGTGTTTCCTTTAGCCAGATTACGCACATTGTGCACCAGCCCAACGGGGACCACGAAAACATCGCCTTTCTTTAGAACCTTGCTGTAATATTTGTAGTTTGGGAACGATGTTATGAACCCCACTTCCATGGAACCTTCTTGAACCACCACGAGCTCCGTCGCCCTCGGGTGGTAGTGAGGCGGGAAGAAGCCGTTTGCCGCCATATCAACACGCAAGAACGTCAGACCGAGGTTGTTGAGGCCCGGCATTGTGGCGGACGATACCGTCGTCACGGAGACACCGTACGCGTTCGAGGTGTTACCCGGCAAATGAAGGCCGCTGAGGAAGAAGTCGTTGGGGGTAACATGTGCCGGATTCTTGCATGCTGCTGAAATATTTATCAAATCATGCTTAGTACATTGTATTAATTAATTATGTTCTACTCCTCTCTCTCATTATTACTTGCCCCAAAAGTTAATAAAACACTCACAGTTCTGATTAAACGAGACCAATAATATTGAGACGCGCGAAGCGAGTATTTGTTAAGTAAAAACAAAATGAAATTAGAATGTTACCTCTGCCGGAGGGATCGGCAACGCAAAAATCTTGAAGAGGACTAACGTCGAAAGCCAAAGCGATGCACATGAAATTGGCACTGAGGAAGAAAGTGCATAATAGTATTGAAATTGAAGCCATTTTTGGATTGAAGCTTGGAGAATAAGTTGCAAATAATGAATGAAATCTTGTTTGTGTTATGGGATTGAAAGAAGAAGGTGCATGTTTATATAGGAGTCTTGGAGTAAGATTTATAGCTTCTGATTGCAGTAATATGGTAATATTGCAATGATTTCTTCCGAAAGTTCAAAGAAAGGGTATAATGTTATATGCTCCAAATTGCTCTTCGCTTCCAAAATTGCAGCTAATCAAGTAATTAAATTATAGGAACTGCGATTTGTGTGTTCACAATTGGCGTGCTAATGTGTATGGAGATGAATTTGGAAGCAAGTCAAAGCTTATTTAATTTTAGGAATCTTTTTTGTGTACAGAAATTGGTATAGAGTAGTAACTAAGAATGATTTTAGAATTAGTCAAATACTCTATAGTTTATTGATTTTATTGTGTTCCGATGTGACTGCCTTGTAAAATGTAAATCATTCTTTAATTTTGTTACATTAAATATGGTTTATAAGTCAGTCAAAATGAATTTAATGAAATGTGCGTGTTTTTGTTTTAGAATAAAATTTCTGCTTTCACGTGATGATATTATTCTACTTATCGATCTGGATCTGGCCATGATTTGGGACACAGAGAGAGAGAACGACAATATCCAAATATGTCTTTTTTGTGTATATATATATCATATGTCCTGAATGATAATATTTCTTTTCGAATAATACTGTGAAAATATATTAATAATTTGGAATTAATTGGGGTGGCTTAATTAATGTACGCCATATATTATCCTAACTAAATTACAAATTGGCCCAATATATCTAAATATTTATAGACGCAATCATTGTTCATCAATATATATAATTTGCCTGCAAAAGCACACATAATAGTTTTAGAAGTAAGGACGTAACGTATGCCAAAATTTCAATATTTAGTACTTAGAAGCAAGGTTTGTTTATATTTTATTATATAAATTAAAATTTTCAGCTATTCTATTTCAGTATTTTCGCTGCAACTGCATATGCAGCTGTTTGTTTTATTTTATTACATTATGCCAACGATTATTTGTCTATAACCTATCTCATTAAGCATATTGAAGAAGGTTCTTCAGGAATATAGTTTGAACGTTATCATGAATAAAATGAGGCTGGAACATTCCAAATAAGTAAAAATTCAATTATGAAGTATACAATTCGCAATTATTTATATCGTAATTAATAAAATGTCAATCAGCGTACGCGTGGAAAAATATGTTATAATCTTGCACGTCTAGAACAAATAATTAATTAATTAATTAATATTATTCTACAATTCAATGAGATTAATATTTTTCTAGAGAGAAATGAAAACTTAAGTATAGATTCGTTGTCTTTGCAAACTATATTAATTAGGTCATGATGTTGTGGTTTCTTACGTCAACATAACCCTTTGAAGTTTCGCTAATTAACCAATAATTAGATCATGAAACTCAAGTCAGGGCCGTCAAAAAACGAGTCAATATTAATCAATACGTGCTTCAGTCCATCAAGTTTCTTCTTAATTTTCTTTCTATTTTTTGTAATCCCTTCTCTATTCACTACATTTTAATATAGGTCTTATAATTCACTCACAATACATTACACATTATCTAACTTTTTGTTGGTCTCATTCTCCACTCACTACATCCTCACTTTACTCTTTACCAATTAAAGTCAACTCATTTTATTAAAATATGTGCCGGGTCAAAATGAAAAGAACATTTGTGGACAGAAGGAGTATTAAATATTTGATATCCAAATTAACGGCAACAAAATTCGCGTCCTTTATTATTATTTTTTTTCCCTTCACAAAAATATATTGTAAAAAAATTGACATAGATTTTAAAAAAGCATCATAATATATATTTTTAGTGGAAAAAATTTTTATAAAGTAAAATGTTTATTGTGTTTTTGTTATGTTTTTGGTCGTTGTTTAGTCGTGTCTAAACGTTAGGTTGTTTCGTTTTCGTTTCTTTTTTAGTGCGTTTTTACGCCGGTTTTTGTTTTATTATGTTTGATGCAGGATGGAAGGAATGAGAATGAAATCAAGCTAGAAGTAGTGCCTACTAGGCTGTTGGAGCAAAGCCGAGTGAGACAAGACAAGACGAGGAAGACACAAGGAAGAATCGAGTGAAAAGAGCCAAACGGAGGACCCCAGCGGGCGCTAGCTGAGGTGCAGAAAATACGAGGACGGAGAGGTCGGGCCAGCAACCTGGGAACCCAACGGCCGTTGGACCCGCCTCATTCACGCGCAAAAAATGGCACAGCCAGCGATCCTCACGGTCGCTGGCTACAAGTTATTAGCGGGTTTTTAAGAACTTTTTGATGTTATTTTCAAGCCCCAACCTTTGTAACTCGAAAATACTCTTCAAAAACTACTTTACTTGGTTTCTTAGATAGACTTTTAGTGAATTCCAATGGATTGAAGTGGATTCCGATTTGAGATTCTTACATTTGATTTAGTAAGCTTTCTTTTGATGGTTTCCTTTTGTATTTTTACCATGTTCATTATGCTTGACTAGATTCATACTAGGGTTGGATATTAATTATCTTATTTGATGTTGTGATTGATTCATGCTAAGTTGATTAACTTGTTTTGGTTGGAATTTAGTGTTTGATCACCATGCTAAGTAGATTGAACAAATTGCTTGTACACTTGATTTGAGGTTAATCAACATTATTTTTAAGGGATAATGGCCTTAAAATTCACCACCTTTTCATTTAGTTGGAAACATAACATGACTTTTCAATTTAGCCTAAAAATACACCACTTTTTAATTTGTTGCAATCTTCCCCAAATTTTGGAGTGACCTTGAATTAAGATGATGTGGCACACATGTGGCAATAGATTTTAATGATTATTTTGATATATCCAATGTGGCATTGCAATTATCCAATGTGTCATTTCAATGATTCAATATGACATTTTATTTATAAAATATAGCAATATATTATACCCATGTTAATTTTATTCCACTAAAAATTAATTTTATAAATATGATGTGTTATTTTATACATAACAATATAAATTATACACTTTATTTTTTTAAAATATAAATCATTAGATCATAAATATTAAACATAACAATGTAAATGTTATATTTTTTTTTATTTTTTAAAATATAAATCATAAATTTTAAGCTTAAAATACCCACACATATTATTCTTATATATATAAACTTCTTGTTTTAAAATTATACTAATAAAATAGAAATAAAAAGTAAAAAAATATGTAAGAGAGACGCGAACGCCATCGTGTTCAGGTACAACTACTCCACGGAGTTGTCCACGATGATCTTGTTTGATGACAATTAGCAAATAATATTATCGTTAACAATTCAATTTTCTCGAATATCATTAATTTTATAAATTATTAAATTTTAATATTGAATTCAATATTTTTAAAATTAGAACTGATGTAGCATAAATCAATGTGTCTGTAACTTATATGACAGGTTGCATAGATAAATAATAAAAAAAATTATAAAAAATTATTAATTTACAATTTACAACTAGGATTTAGTAATTATGGTACAATTTAATATATTTTTACATAAAAATAATATAAATAATGAAAAACATAAAATATGATATTAGCATACTTACATGACATTACGTTGTATTATCATATCAATTAAGGATACGTTAAGTTGTGTTTGATGTGGATAGAGGAATATTCCTATTATGCACTTATGTGTCACAATGAAATACTTTATAGTGTATTAACAAGCATTTAAACATTTTTGTAGAGATATCGATATAATTTTAATTAATATCCTTTAGTACCTAATTAATCTTCAGATGTGAATTCCAATTTGAACATAAATTGACCATTAAATATAAAAATACATTTTGAATCATATACTATAATTACAACAACACATTTAAAGGAAAATCTCACAATTAAAAAGGGACAAGTCTCACAACCACATGGAGTTGATAGAGTCGATACTCTCTTACAATTTTTTTTTATCTTTTTCTATTTCATTAGTATAATTTTAAAACAGGAAGCTTATATATATAATAATCAAATTTGAAAAAGAGTCAAAAGAAACAGTTCGATCCTCTTATCTTAATTTCTCTAACCGACGAGAGATTCATGAATCGAGATCTAATGATTTATATTTAAAAAAATAAAAGTGTATAATTTATATTGTTATGTATAAAATAACACATCATATTTATAAAATTAATTTTTAGTAGAATAAAATCAATATAAGTACAATATATAAATATATTGTATAAATAAAATGCCACATTGGATAATTGCAATGCCACATTGGATATATCAAAATAATCATTAAAATCTATTGCCACATGTGTGCCACATCATCTTAATTCAAGGTCACTCCAAAATTTGGGGAAGATTGCAACAAATTAAAAAGTGGTGTATTTTTAGGCTAAATTGAAAAGTCATGTTATGTTTCCAACTAAATGAAAATGTGGTGAATTTTAAGGCCATTATCCCTATTTTTAATCGGAAACGTTTGAATAAGAGTTCATATTAAGTTAAGTGATTTCTAGAGGTGTGAATTTGATACGAAAGTGAAAGTCACGCCTTAGTATATATATACAAAAGTGAATTGCTAAGCTACATTTTGAGATCTTAACCGAGTATGAATGCATGATCAATTTAATATCAATAGTGTTCAAAGTATCCAATCTTAAATTTCAATCTTTTGGTATTCTTATTTAGTTGTTTTCTTTGATCTTAATTGGTTTATGAACATATCCAAATCGTTATAGAGTGTTTAGGATCTATCTTTATCAAGTAGCACTAGTAATTAATAGCTTTGTTTAGTCTTTCACGAGATTCGACTTAGGATCAACTTAGAACGTACTATAAGACTCGTTTAATTTCGAGAATTTGAACATATGTTTTTGGTTGAACATAAAATATATGTAAAATTTAAAATATTGAAATTGAAGTTATTTTCGAATAAAAACAGTAGGAAAAAAGCT
Organism: Leonotis leonurus; assembly: GCA_026898415.1. Classification (NCBI taxonomy): domain Eukaryota; kingdom Viridiplantae; phylum Streptophyta; class Magnoliopsida; order Lamiales; family Lamiaceae; genus Leonotis; species Leonotis leonurus. The sequence goes on along the minus strand of JAPKLX010000004.1, from coordinate 7,048,790 downwards.
TTCTTTTTTAATCAATGGATACAGGTCGATGAAGCTTGTGTTGAGTAACAATGAAAATATCCTTTTTCTTATAGGGGTGGACTGCCATTGGTATTTATACGATGCTGCATTATTGCCTTTATTTTTTCTCAAATTATTAAGAATTGCTGTAAGGATGCATTGATTCCATAAATTTTGCTAATCAAATAATTAAGTTTTGGAATCTTTTTGTAATAAAAATAGTTAGCGTGATACAATACATTAATTAACAACACAATAATGATTTCGGCAAAAGAAGTCCAAATTGTTTAATTTAGGATCTAATCTTTCTTACTTTCGAAACAGGGTTGCACAAATACGTTCCTTAAATAGGAATGATTTTACAGCAAGAATCCGTCTAGATTTATCTCATAATTAAAAAGCTTTAATCAAAATTTTATTATTATTTATATAATATATCACATCACTCATGAATATATTAAGCCTGCCTATTTAGGCGGTAATATTTCTGATAATTTGCATAACGGACAATAACATGTCACTAACAAAAACATGTACTTTTATATATGAAGGGATGTTTGATATATATGCCATATGCAGTTTGAGTTGGACAATCATAGCCATTTCCGAATTGGATGACTATTATTGTCCATGGTATGAAAGTATTTGTAGTATTCCATTTGTGAAAATTTTGAAATATACTTTTATCATATGAAAATTCTGAATTATACTAGTCTATTGAGCATATATATGCATTCAAGTATTTATTTGTAGTCAATAATAATATTCCTTAAGCGGGCTCCACTACTAGTTATGATTTATGAATCCCACCTCCACAACCCTTCCACCACTAATTATAACATGATATTTATTTTGGCTTCATTTTATTTATTTTCAATTACGATTTAATTTAATGTTGATTGAATAATATGTTGGTCCCGAAACGAGTGAACTGAGTGTATGGGGGGATACACCAGTCAATTTTGCAAGTTAAAAACTTTTGTGCTCCTGAACTGAAGGGAGA
>JAPKLX010000004.1:7024522-7047777 GCA_026898415.1 Leonotis leonurus | reverse complement strand
GAACTTCAGTTAGAGAGATGAACTTTCAGATAACAATCCTTCAGTCTACACTTAGTGTTTGACTGATGGACTAGTATCTTAAGTGTGCGGAATGTGGTGGTTTAAATCTTAACTCGTTTGCTTCAGAAAACTTAATGCAGTGTTTCTCTTTTCACTTAATCAATATTCAGATGATGTTATATAAAGAATATGGAATACTGAAATTAAATGAGACAGAGAGACAGAGATTTGGTTTGCGTGGTTCGGAGATAAAAACTCCTACGTCCACGAGTTCTCGATGTTAGTCGAGGGTTTCCAACTTAATGGAGAGATAACAATCTTACAGTGATCAACCGTGAAGGTTAGATATACAGTTGAACTGATCACTACTAGCTTAGAACTAATTTTAATACTAAGATTGTTCTTCGGTTACAAATGATTGCTACGAACACTAAGAACTGAAGACTGAGAGCTTGGTGTGTTCTAGACTGAATGCTTGAAAGCTTGAGAGTGATGATAGCAATAGCGAGTTGAAAGCAGGGTAACCGGTGTCTTGAAGTGTTGAAGCAGCGGGGTATTTATAGTGCTCTCTCAAAGATATAGTCGTTGTGAGATAGAGCTTTAATTTGAATTTCTTCCCGTTGGAGCCTTTGACTTTTTGCCATGATTGGTGTCTGACACAAAGATTTTGTTTACCTATCGAGATCTTGTTCCAAAAATAGAAGTGCCTACGGGCTAGGCAATCACTCAGTGGAAACCTTCAGTAAAGAACTTCAGTGCAGACTTCAGTGGAGAACTTCAGTGTTGGCACTCAGTACTGATCTTCAGTTGAGAACTTCAGTGTTGGCACTCAGTACTGATCTTCAGTTGAGAACTTCAGTATGGACATTCAGTACTGATCTTCAGTTTGGCAAGGACTTGGCTTCTAACTTCAACTTCAAAACCTTCAGAACAGACTTCAGTGGAGAAGGTCCTTCAGTTTTTGGGATAACTTGAATCTTCAGTGGAGATGTCCTTCAGTGTACCTGAAAAAATTAGAACTCCCTAACATGTAAGTTCTTAGACAAAACACTAAGATTCAGTACTGGTCTTATAACATCTTTTTAGGGGAGGTATTGAGATCTGAATCAAAACACTTATAAATATTTCCCAACATAATAAAAGTCATGGATAAACCTTTTTCTTAATTACCTTATTTAATTTTAGGATATTTTTTTTTGTTTTTTAGAAATCGTACTTAGAATGATTTTATAATTAGTTATTTACTAATTCCTCCATCCCACTAAATATGGTCACGTTTCCGTTCATTAAAAGTGGTCACTCCTACTTTTTTTAAAACACAATACTTTATTTTCTTAAACTTCGTGTCAGATCTTCTGTAGCCTTATTTGGCGGGAATTTTATTGTGTTGCGACGGGACTGTTTCCTATTTGCGGCGGAAACAATTTAACTTACTCCAAATTTATATAACATATAATGATAATTTATAAAATTTTATTAATTTTTTTATTTTCCAATCAAAATTTATTGATTAGTGTATAATTTAAATTTTATTTTATATAAAATAAAATTAATAAAAATAAAAATTATAATAATTTATATATTTATATAATACTTAGGTAACTTTGTCACGTTAATAAACAGGCACATTAAATTGTGCGGTTAGCAAATAGAGGTGTGGGTGTATATATGTATGGTTTAATTGCATAATTCCGAAAGCAACATATCCTGAATTATAATATCATGTTGGATAATATTGTGAATATATATTAATGGTTTGGAAGTAATTGGGCCTGGGCTTAATTAATGTACTTATATATTATCATATATAGATTACAAATTGTCCCAATATATGAAACATAACAGTAGGTTTAGGTGCTATTAAGATACTATCTCCGTCCCACTAAAAATGACATATTTTGACCAAACGAGAACTCTATACTTAGATAGTAAATTAAGAACCAATCTAATTCACACAAAATTTAATTAATGGTTATAATTTATTTTCTTCTATTGGCAGTTTTTAAATCATTCATTAATGGTGAAGGCTACAATTATACTTTTCCTAGCATTAAAATCATAAGAAATACACGATTATGATATTATTACTATACTTAGTACAATTAACTAATATAATATCACAATTAATAATAAAAATATTCGATAATTTAATCAAATAAAATTAGTGATTTAACGTATATATATATAGTTTGCCTGCAAAAGCACACATAATAGTTTTAGAAGTAATTAAAGACGTAACGTATGCCAAAATTTCAATAGTTAGAACTTAGAAGCAAGGTTTGTTTTATATTTTATTATATAACAATTAAAGTTTTCAACTATACTATTTCAGTATTTTCGCTGCAACTGCATATGCTTGACAACAGCTGTTAATTTTATTTTATTTTATTATATTATGCCAACGATTATTTTTCTATAATCTTTCTCATTAAGCATGGTGAAGAAGGTCCTTCAGGAGTATAGTTTGAATGTTATTATTTTGGATGGAAACGAATCAAATCAAGTCGAATGTTTCAATAATCGATTCAATTCGTAAAACTATCCGAATTATTCGATTCATATTTGTATATTGAATAATGATTCTTATTCGATTCATTAAGTTTTGGAATCCATAAATCCTGCTTATCTAATAAGTTTTGGAATCCTTTTGTAATAAACATAGTTAGCGCGATATAATATATATCATTAATTAATAACACAAGAATGATTTCGGCAAAAGAAGTCCAAATGGTTTAATTTAGGATTGAATCTTTTCTACATTCGAAACAGAGTTGCACAATATGTTCCTTAAATAGGAATGATTTTGCAGCAAGAATCAATCTAGATGTATCTCACAATAATATGGCTAGTTTCACTCGACCTTCCTTGCCGTGCATATGTTAATATATTAATTTGTGGTATGTGATAATGTGATATAAGTTTACAACTCACTATGATTTTCATTTTTTAATACTTTTATTTTTTATTATTTTATTTTGAATAATATTAAATTATATTATAATCAACAACATCTATTTGAAAAAGGATAATTAATAAATTTTTATAAAGACATTTACCTTTTATCTATATAATATTTTACATTATTCACGCATGCATGCTTATTAAACTAATATTTTTGATAATTTGCATAAAGGACAATAATATGTCACTAAACAAAAACATATACTTTTATATATGAAGGGGTGTTTGATATATTCAGTCTGAGTTAGTGCGTAACCTATGCCTTTGCAAAATATGAAATCATGACAAATGTCGTGCAATTATAGCATGCTCATTAGATTAGTCATTCCAAGTGCAAGGACGGTTTTCCAAGTACTGATCAAAGGAACATAAAGTTAATATAAGCAATTAAGACAATCCAATATACCCTAGTTAATTAAACTCTATAAATACTAACCTTGCTTGCTAAGTATCACAAAATATCGATAAGCATATTAAGCAGTTCTATTCTTCCGGCCTCTACTATTTCAAAAATTGAGCTTCTAAATTTCTTGATCATGGCTAACAACTTTCTCATATTGAGCCTTATGTCCTTGTCTCTCATCTTCCTCGCCTCCGCCTTCGAACCAAGTCCGTTGCAAGATTTTTGTGTGGCTGATACAACCAGTTCAGGTAATAAACTTTATTTAGCATTAAAGTTATTGTATTGAATACATATATATGCTCATCAACTCTATTTACCTATATTTTCAGCTAGAGTGAATGGCCAAGCATGCAAGGACCCAACATTAGTTGGAGCTAATGACTTCTCCTTCAGTGGGCTCCACATGCCGGGGAACACCTCAAACCCTAACGGCTCGAGGGTGACCCCGGTCACTGTAGTCCAGTTGCCGGGGCTCAACACCCTCGGAATCTCCATGGTGCGCATTGACTACGCACCATGGGGAATAAACCCTCCCCACACTCACCCAAGAGCCACAGAGATCTTGACCGTCATCAAGGGCTCGCTTCAAGTCGGGTTCGTGAGCTCGAATCCCGACAATAGCCTGATCATGAAAACGCTTAAGAAAGGCGATGTTTTCGTATTCCCAATGGGACTGGTTCACTTCCAACGGAATGTGGGGACAAAGAAGGCCGTTGCAATAGCTGCATTGAGCAGTCAGAACCCAGGAGTGATCACCATTGCCAATGCAGTTTTCGGATCCAAGCCTCAGATTAGTAGTGATGTTCTTGCAAAGGCCTTCCAAATCGACCCCAGCGTCGTCAATCACCTCCAAGCTCAATTTTAGTGTTATTTTGCAATACGTGATATGTTTTTTCTCTTTTGTATCTTGTTGGCATTGATTTGATCCTCGTATCCATTTTTGTTATTAGTAAACTTTTTAACTAGTATGTGATGTTATAGCAATTTTTGAATAATATATATTTGTTTGTATTAACGATCAACCATCGTGAAATTTTGCAATAAAAAACGGTACAAATAATACTCTGGCCGCCCCATTTAAGATGAAACATACTTTTTGGACACAGTAATTAAAGAGTGTAGTATAAAGTGATGATATAAATATATATTATTTAATTTTTTTTTGTGTAATAAAGGTATCTTAGAAAAGAAATGATTCATCTTATTTGGAACGAACCAAAAAAGAATACGACTCATTTTAGTATGACAACTAGCTCTATCCTCACAGATGAATTCAAATTTCGTAACCATCTCATTCTCTTCAGTCCACCCACCATAAATTATATAGTTTTATTCTTTTATGAAATGTTATAGTACAATTTCTTAATGGGCATTATATGTATAATACCCACTTTTGTAACTTTTATATCAAACTTGTCCTATTTCTAAAAACCATCATAAAAGTGCCCAAATTTAGTATGAACTTCCCATTTTACCCTTTCTTAAAATTTTTCTCTATTATCAATATAGTTAAAACTAATTAATACTTCAAATAGTATAAATCATGCATTTCTATCAGGCCCATCACACTTCCGTATAAATAAATTCAATATTAATACCAACTATTCATACCTTTTTTGACCGATAAGCTGTCGGGTCGTATCCACCGAAAGTTTTAGGGACCTCGTCCAACCACCAGGAGCACCTTATGGATTCCAGACGCAGACTCCTTCAACAGCTCACAGCACAGTCCTCGTTCGTTTCCTACCCGGGGCGTATAAGTATTTGGTTGGTAAAAATACGGAAAATATAAATTCAGAAGAGGATGAACAAAAGCCCAAATCTTATTAAGGAATTATAAATATATATTACATACTAATTTAATCTCCTTTAGGGAGGAGACTAACTTGTTTAGCTACCTATGGTAGCGAGAACTGCTATCATAAACTAGAAAGAGGAAAGATTACAATGTTTATTGTTGGAGAGAAGTAGGAGAATTTTCGATGATCTCTACTCTCCCCAATGGCTTGTTTATATAGGAGGTTGGAAGACTCCTTCCTCCTTCAATAATTGCCTCGGATGCTTTATCCGTCAATAATGCTTCTTCACGTGAAGCTAGGTCTGGATAATGCTGCCGACACAAACATCTCTTAGTGGCTGGACCCCTTCTTTGAATTAGTGGTCCATCTTTTTTCCACCGACGATACTTTTTATGGTGGAACGTCCTTTTCTTCCACCCACCATTGTCGTTTTCTTTTTGGTGGGTGCTGCTTTATCAGATGCTTTCTTTTACCGAAAGCATCTCCTGTTTTATCTTCACATGGCCTTTTTATTTCTGTCGGCCATCTGTCTTTTTTGGAGGGCCCCTTAGGCCTTTTCCTTTTGGAGGAGTCTTCGTCTCCTCATACTCTTGGGCTCGGAACTTCTTCTTATCTGGTTTGGGTAAGAAGCCCTTTCCGAACTCAGGTTCACGCTGGACCGGACAATCCGAACATATCCTGGACTCCCAGTGGCCAACATGAGCCATATTGCAGAATTTACGATGAGTCTCTTTACTCATCGCCATCTTGTTTTCCCACAGAAGAGTTCTTTTTCGTTCGAACGCGTCTTCTGCGAACTTGGTTGTTTTCCCTGTCATGGTATTTAACAGGAATGATCCATTCACCGAGTTCTGAAAGAACTTGAATGGAAACTTGACTTTGTCCATCTCTGTGGGACAGACCCATAATCCCCATGCTCGCCTAGTAGTGATTTGATCATCTGAGATTGAGGCGACCATTGGAACATCATTTGTTGGTGCCTTAATTTGGTTAAAGGCATCCATTCGGGGTCTTCGAAGCCTTATGTAATGAAAGGCCTCATGATTCCCCTTCCCTGCTGGTTCTGGGGCTGCACTGATGAAATACAGCTCCAAGGTATCTCCTCGGCAAAGTTGTTCGTTGTTTGCCCAAGTATCATGTACCGCTTCCTGGATCCATCGGGGTAAACCCTTTATCTCTAGAAACGATGGGGACATAGTATAAACTGAGGCGAGTGCCCCAAATTCATACCACTGTTTGACTTCATGGGGTTTTGATCCGAGCATCATCCAAACCCTCGGATATTTCCCCGAGGTATCAATCCTAGTAGTGCTTGGATTAATACCCATCCTTGTGAGTAATTTCTCCCAGTTTGCCTGATAAACCTGTTCAGCAGAGGAGAAAATAATCGAATTAGTATTAGACTCAGATTTGCCTGTCATGGGCCTTAGACTAATCTCTCCCTCTTTTTCCCCAGAGGTGGAGGGTTGACATGATGTTTCAGGCGGTAAAGCCTTAGAATCATCTTTTTCTTGGGCCAGTGGTTCAGACTCCACTGACTTAGAACTTGCTAGAGGGGTATTTGAATCCCCATCTACCGGTTTAGGTGCCGGAACACGAAACTCTGCTATCTCCAGAGGTTTTCTGGAAGCCCGCAGGATTGGCTTTTCCAAAGCCGACCATAACTGAGTACTGGTCAGCATACTGGCTCTTATCCTACCAGAGACTTTCGTCTTATCAGTAGCTTGCATCTTCCCCATTTGATCGGCATGGAGAACGCACTCTTCCCATTCCTCCAAGAGCATTTCCAAATTTTCTCGGAGATGCTTTTGGGCTAGCATGATGGATCTAACCTCAGCTGGCTCCATCTCTTGTCAAAAAATCTGCAAGAATATTTTCATGAGATTTTAACACGACAATATCATAAATATAATATTGACATAAAGCTTGCCATCTAAGTAACCTAGCATTTTCAGGTTTTGATGCTATGTTATTTCTTAGGAAAGCTTTAACCTGTGTATTATCAACTTTTAAAGTAAATTTCTTTGCTAATAAAAATAAAGGCCATTTTTTAAAAGCCTTTACTACTGCAAAAGAATTCCTTCTCGTTGATATGCCATCTGATGGCTTCATTTTCTGAGAATAAACCACTACAATATCTGCAAGGTTCTTCTCCATAAGGAGTGATCTTTATGAGGACTGCTGCCCACCAATGATCACTCGCATCTGTATAGAGGACCAGATCATCCTCATCCTGTGGAATAGAAAGCTTTGGGAGATCTTTACATTCCTCCTTTAGCTTTTTCATTCCCTGTCGATGTTCTTCCGTCCATATAAACGGAACATCTTTCTTTAGTAGATTACTAAAGACCTTCCTGTGTTTCGCAAGATCTTTAATAAACATTCCTGCGAAATTAACAACTCCCAGAAAACTCTGAAGTTGTTTCTTCTCTTTTAATGTTTCTGGAAAATCCTGGACTTTCTGCACAATATGATCTTGCAAAGTTATTCCAGACTCATCGATCTCTATTCCCAAAAACTCCATTTTTTGGGTCGCAATTACTGCCTTCTTCTCTGAAAGCACTAATCCTTCTTTATAACAAACATCTGCAAATAAATCAAGATGTTTGATATGTTCATCCATATCTTTTGATGTTACAAGTATATCATCAATATAGACAAACATAAAAGAAAAATAATCTTTAAAAAGATTATCCATCTTTCTCTGGAAAATCTGGGGAGCATTAGCTAACCCCATTGGCATTACGTTCCAAACGAAATGCCCCTGTGGTGTTGAGAAAGCTGTAAGTTTTTTGCTTTCTTCCTCCATGCGAATCTGGTAGAAACCTGACTTGCAATCAAACTTTGAGAAGACCTTAGCATTGCGTATGCAGTTAATAAGGTGATCTCTACTTGGAATAAAATATCCATCAAACTCTAGAATATCATTAATCCCTTTGTAATTAATGACCAGTCTAGGTTTACCTCGCTTGATCTCACCATGATTCCTTACCAGAAACCCAGGGCTACTCTAAGGTGAACTAGCAGGCTCGATTAACTTCATATCAAGATGTTCCTTGATAATAATTCTCATATCCTTCTGATCAATCAAGTTCATCAGGATAGGTCTGAATCTCACAAACTCATGCACCCTTTCCGGCTTCACCTTTAAGGTTGCTTTGAGTTGGTTCTTCTCCCACCAGGCCAAAGGATTCTCATTGTAGCATCTCGAGATCTTCCTTTTGACATCGGCAAGGGACACCTGCATTTCAACCCTAATTTCTTTGTTAGAAATCAAAGCTGCTTTAAGGATCTGGATTTCCTCCTCTTGAAGATCATCCTCCCGGATGCAGCTAAGCACTGCTTCGCTAAATCTTCTTTGATCCTTCATCTTTGAATGACGAAGTTTGCCTTCATCATTCATATCACCACGCTTGCTGCGAAAGGCTACGGGAATCTGTCGATTAAACGCCTTCCTCAGCCTTTGAACAATGATTTTATGTTCACAATTGGTTGTGAACACTAATCTTCTTCGCTCATTGTCGTGCGTGTATCGTTTGAACATCTGTAGGAAATTATTTCCTAACAGAACATCAGCTCCAGTATCATGAAAATACATCGGTGGAGTTTTAACCTTATACCAAGGTGTTTGTCCCGCTCCTCCAATTAATATTTCCACTTCTTTTACTCCTTTGGATAAGAGTAAAACTCTTTTAGAGAAATCTCGGCCAGCGATTTGAGGTAAAATATCCTCAACTTCTTCTAGGAAAATTCCCCTTCTTGCTGTGCATATGCCTGCACCTGAATCAATATATGCCGAGAAGTACTCTGCCTTATATTTTTCATATAACACTCCAACTGGAATGTATATCGAGAAAGGACTTGTCATACGATTAGGAGTCATCTTTCTTCTATCGTAATCATCATCCCTTGGTCCATCGGTTTCCAGGGCTTGAATCTTTCCAAAAAATCCCGCCCTAGAATCAGAATATCTTCTCGTCCTGCTCTGCCTTTAACCTCTACCATAAAACCCCCTAGGTCAAGGGTTCCATGGTAATGGTTAACCTCCGGCTGCTGGAGATAATATAAGACACTACATGGAAAATTATTTTCCCATCTTGTAGCATCAAATCTAGTTGTCATCCCTCTCCATCCCTCTGGACATTTCAGATTGACTGAAACTTGAGGATTCCCTGGGAATTGGGGCTGACTTTCTTGGATAAGTTTCCTCCCAAAGGGTTGAGATATAATTCTATCTCCTTGGAAGGATAGTCTTCCTGAGCTTATCTTAAGACTTTGATCATGTCTTATGACTGGCCTCTCTTGAATTCGAATGTTGACCTCCCTCCTTTGTGGAATCTCCATTCTATCGGGACCAATTGCTGTAGTCACCTTCTTGAAGATATCAGGTATTTCGATAAAAGGCTTTCCCAAGAATAACTCCGTATGATGGGAGTTGGAAAGTGCATACGAAATCTGATATGTTATCGAATAAGGTGTATTTCCCTCATCCAATAACTCCTTCCTTTTGAAGTCCTGATAAAGCGTCAGAGCTTTACTGAAACCCGAGTCGTTGAGATTGTATGCAATCTTAGGATATACAATCCCCACAACTTGGCCAGCACAAAGATTCCCCGTGATGGTTCCCATCACTGAATCTTGTAGGTTTCTGATTCTCCTATCACATATGGCTATGTCGATTGGAGCATCAATTCCTGTGAACATCGTGGATTTGAGAACCAGTTGAATTGCCCCAATATGAATCCATCTCATCTTTTCGGCAATTTCTGGATTAAGTTTCTCCAAATCCTCCCGTATGTCGCTTGCTGGAATCAATTGCATCTCCACTTGATTCCCCGTAAACTCGATTGGAAGCGACATCTCTCGTCTAGTGATTCCGTAGACGATATGATGTTTTCTTCTTCCCAAACTGAAATTCCTTAGAACTTCGTCTAGGTTGCTGGCATTAAAACCTTGATACTTCTGAATGTTCAAGGTTTTCTTCATGATTTTGTCGATCAGGTTTGGCGAGATCATCGTTCGACTGGAAAATCCAGTTCGATCCTCTTTCTCCTGATGACAAGACTCAGCTTCAGTCTGAAGATTCTGTAGATCCATCAGAATCTCCATCCCTACTAAGAATCTCTTCTTGCTCATATATACTCTCGTCTGAGGGTATATCTTCAAACTGGTATACTTGAACCAATTCTTGGTAGTATATGGCATCTTCGATGTCCGGAGTAGACTCGAACCTTCGCATGCCTCTCTGCTCGTTATCTGGGCAATTTGTTGAAATATGCCCCTTGGCTCCACAGGTCCAGCAATTACAATCTTTAAAACTTTCATTAGCTCTGGTATGAGCTCTTCTAAAAGTTTTCTTTGCTGGAGTTCTTGAACTGGATCCTTGGAACGAACCCCTGCTTCTGGCTGGTCCGCTTCTTTGTCCAGTTTTGTATGATCTAGCCTTCTGTCTAGACCACATCGTCCTTGGCTTCCAAGATCTTCCTCTTGGGTTTCTTTCTTTGGAATAGGGTTGGTACCTATTCTTTCGTCTTTTTGTTATTGATGGCTCGCCTCCAATAACAACTGGAAGATCATTATCTTCACAGTTTAGGTGAGCTGCTTTGTTGATTCTTCGCAGCTTCTTCAGATTTTTCTGAGCAGTGGCTTGTTGACACCACTTTGAAAGCTTTTGATGTACATAAGACATCCTCTTGGCGATGCTGTCATTGCCCTTAGGGATATAATCTCTTATCATCATCTCCTTCCAGGGGCTTGGAAATTTTAAAAAGAAAATTTCCTTTGCGATAGTCTCATCAGCTTTTGACTGATGCTGGTAGATCGTAAAGAGTTGAAGAAATTTATTGAGCGCCTTTGGATCCAAGACTGTGAGTCTTAGATTATATAACGCCAATAGATACTTTCTTCTTTTCTCTCTATCGAAACCCTCGTAGTATCCTTCTCCGATGAAATGGTCTTTGAATAGGACACTCATTCTTCGGATAATCTCTGAGTAGGATTCCACCTCGAAGCATTGATTTCTTACTTCGAGGTGTAATCCTTCCCAGGCGATTTTTACAACGCCTGCGAGACTGGTTTCAAGAATCTTAACCAATCCTTCTTTGTTAACGTCGAGAGTAGCTGCTGCAATCCGCATTGCTCCTCCCCACTCGTCGATCACTGATTCTCGATCTTTGAAACTGACTTCATCAAGATCAAGCATTACGCCATATGGATGGATGGGATCCAGGGTAGCCTTTCCAACCGGTGAATCTTGGATTCGGGGTTGTCGTCTCCTTCTGGTTCTCTCCATCAGTATGGCCTCGTCTGGTACCGTCGAGGTATATGATGGTCCAGCATGGAAATCACGAGCTTCTCTCATGACTTCTTCAGGTGGTGGTGGTACTTGCTGATTTAATGGTACGGCAGCATGTCCCTCCATGGTGTGCGCCACCTGTTGTTGGTTCATCTTGAGATCAACCACCTTCATGTTAGCAAAAGATTCTGCTAACTCTTGTAGATCTTCAAGTCCGATTCTTTCAAGGCTACTCATGATTTTTCACCTTGAAATAGTCGTACATATCTCTCCACTTGAGGATCTTTGCCTTTATCCTTTACTGGTAAAGGATATTTTGGTCCTTCGGGGAATAGCATCTGTTTCCTTCTTTCGGGAAGAGATCTATTCTCCAATTTGCCAACTCGACTTTGAATATCTTTCAAGATGGTTAGAATGTCATCTTGTTGGATAGATATTCTTTTTATCTCCTGGGGTACATTAATTAGGCGGTTGCCGTAATTTTGTACCGTCTTCTGGATCTCCCTTAGATCAACCGAGAATTTTGATATGTCAGGGTCGATTTCTCGGAAGGCCGGGGTCTCCCTTCTGTCTTGATTCATTAAAAATGGGTTGAATGTCCCATTTCCCTTTGCTGGTTCACCTCTCGTTGAAGTGAGAGGGTTGCTAGTTGTAGATCTTGGTATCTACTCATCCTAAGGAGGATCCTTGATTTCTCGTTTATAGATAAAGGATCGTGAGTCCCTTCATCTAACTTGTTAGCCAAAGAGAGATATATCTCTTGGTACTTGCGATCTTTAATCTCCAATAATCGGAGAAAATTCCTGTAACCAAAGCATCTCGGACAAGTGTCCGGATCCATATTTCTCTTGGAGTCTCCTCCGTTAGGAAATAATTAAATGCAATAAATAAATATAATTCCTTAATAAACCTAGGGCTCTGATACCATTTTATCCTGACCCCCCAAAAGGGTAGCACAATAAAAGATACCTATCAGTTTGCGAACCTAAACTTTGAGGAGTGACCTTCAGAGTTAGTGACCTTCGTCATTCAACGCCCAAGGCGGATGACTCACTGTTTAACTCCTCACTGTTTCACTCAGAGCCTAGGTTATCCTTTACGGAGAGTCACGCTTCGTGCACATAGTCACGTGATAGAGGCTCAAGGCTTTTTATACGCTCTGATACCATTTTCGTAGCACCTGTTTAATGCCAAGATTTATCTCAAAACATGTAAATAAAATATCAACATGTTCTAATTTCAATGAGTAATATGCTCAAAATTTTTCATAAAAACCCGGTCGTGAAAAACAAAAATCCGGTCGGTACATATTCAAAACCCGGTCGGTTTTGGTCTCAAAATCCGGTCACTATTCACCCGCCAGATTTTGATTAAATATGAAACCCTTCCTTCTTTTAGTCTTTTATTACCATCTTAATATATTTTGAACATTTTATTAATTGAAATCATTTTGAAATACTAATTATAATTTAACCATATATGTAATAGAGAAATGTTAAACTTTTAGAAGATTAAATCATGGGCAAAATGGTCTTTTTGGGCATATTTCTAATGAATTTTAGGAAGAGGACATTTTCCATATAAGAGTTACAAAATAGGGCATTTATCATAAATATGCCTTTCTTAATTCAATTTGTATTAAAATATTAGTTAATTAATAATAATAACATTTCCAACATTTTTAGAATTTATAATTTTACATGTGTCGAATTATAACCCAAATATCAGTTGGGGTTATTAGTTAAATGATATACACAATTGAAACCGATCGATGTGAATCGAGTGGGTTTGAAATGATTTAAGATTGAATCAAGTCTGATAAACTGCAATCGGCAACATTCACTAAAGTCCATATTCAAAATCAAGTATGGGATTATAATAAATAAGGTAAATAGAGTGAATACATAAAATTTATTTATTTATTATATTTTAATGCGAGAGGGGTACAATTTATTTATTCAGTATACGTCATTATAGTAAACACAAAGTCTGATTAAATATCAATAGTAAAATCCATTATTAAACCCATAATACCAGGATTGTCTCTGCAAATATTTCACAGTATTCACGTCCAATTTGAACGCCGACGCCAGATAACCACTATCAACTGCGGGCTTCGCTGCAAAAATATTATCCGGGATATAAATAAAGTCGGGATTCTGGCTGTTAAACGCCGCATACACAACGCTATTTCTCCTAGCCACATTTCGTACATAGTGAACGAGCCCCACAGGAAAGATGAAGACATCACCTACTTTTAGGGTTTTTATGTAGGACCTATACTCTGGGTATGAGGTTATGAATCCCACCTCCACCGTACCTTCCACCACCAAAACCACCTCTGACGACCTAGAGTGCATGTGTGGTGGGAAGAATCCGTTTCTCGCTAAATCGGCACGAACAAACGTCAAACCGAGGCCGTTGAACCCTGGAACCATATCAACGGATGCCATGGTGATGGAAGCGCTGTACGAGTTCGAGGTGTTTCCAGGCACATTCAAACCGCCCATGAAGAAGTCGTTGGTTGTAACTGTTTTTGGGTCCTTGCATGCCCCTACATTCAAAATATATATATGTTGATGTTATTTCTTAAACTCACTCCTACTAGAAATAATTTATTCAATCAGATCATTTATGGTTTACTTCTGTACTTGTGTGTGACAAACTGACAATATTCTAAAGTTGCTATAGTAAAGGAAATGTCGATTTGACAATATTAAGGCTAACACACATGATACTGGTAATAGAAGACCTACTCGGCCCCTATTTTAAGAAGAATATATAACGAAATAATTAAAATGTCCTCCGGGGAATTATTTGGATTGTTTGGCGCCAGAGCTTATCAAGAATTGAGAAAGTTCACTCCAAAAAGATTCTAGATGGTTCGGTATGCGTTTATTTCTTTACCGAACATATTTTGGCATAGATTAATGGTGTCTCTTATGCTAACATGCAATTTCCAACTCTTAAGAGGTGATTAGTTGGATGGAATTGAATAAGGTAGGAATGGAATGAAATGTGGAATGGAATGGAGAGAATTGAATGGAAATGATAAGTCATTAAGGAATAAGCATGGAATGGAATGACAATTTGTTAATTCATTATTATAATAATTAATAGCTACAAATAAAGTGGATGAATAAATCATATTTATATTGTAATACGAAATCATACTTTTAATATTCCATATAAGTTTGTTATTCATCTTCTTTTGTTCTTTTGATTATCAAATTTCTCTATTTTTTCTTTATTTTTCCATTGTTTTTTATGGACCAAAATAATTCAAATCAAAATGTTTTAGTATAAAATTTTAAAATGTATGAGTGAACATTCAAATATATGGTTCAATGTTATCCATAAAATCGAACGAAATCAAGTATTTGAAAAAAAAATAATCCAACTAAACAAAAAATTAATTTGACCAAACTAACCAAATTTATTTTGATTTGGTTCGATTTATCCGAATATTCAATAATTCTCATATACTGACAAAATTAAAAATCTGAAATTTAAAATCATAATCACAACATTTAAGTTATTAAATCATTCACATATATTTTCAATAGTTTTCAATTTTCAAATGAAAATAAACTTTACAAATTTATTAAATTTCATAATTCTAAATTTTGAAAAGCTAGAAAAAATAAAATAAAAATGAAATAAATAATTTATCATAATTAATTTATTACATAATTTTAAATTAATATACGAAAAATATAATAAAAACAATAAAAATATATATAATGAAATAATTTTATTTAATAAAAAAATATATTTTTTAATATTAAAAAATAATTTAATTTTTGAATATTATATTGATTTGGTTTGTCTAAATTAAAGTCAAATAAAATTAAAATTTGATTTTAAAAATAAAATTGAACCAATAAAATATTTTCTATTGTATTAATAAAATCATAACATGCTGCATAATTAGGGTTCAAGAAATTAAAAGAAAGGGATTTTGAGTACGGACTACACCTATGTACAGTTGCATCCAATACTAGTTCAGTTTTGTAAAATACGGGAAATAATATGCAAGTAGGACATGTTATTATAAAATAAATGAGTAAATTAATTTACCATTGCCTGTGTAATCGGCGACACAAAAATCTTGGAGGGGACTGGGATCGAAGGCAAAGGAAATACACATTAAATCGATCAGTGTTGCTAATGTCATCAGGAACATAGAATTTAAAGCCATTATATCAAATGCAGTACAAGAATGTCGTAACTTTTATTGTGGATATATATATTAAGAATAAGCATACTCTTTTTATAGAGGTTTTAGACTAAGATCGATATCTGTACAAATTAATGTTGCATTAATATGATGAGTATTTCATTGGCATAACAATTTGACTTGCAAGTAACAATAGTATACTCCTAAACATAATCGATATCCTATCCTATGTATTAGCGTCGAAGTTTCAAGTTGCTCGGAGGTTGGGTTAAATAAGTTTTGAAATTTGTGATCCAAAAATAATTGAGCATGAAATGTCCGCCCAGAAAAACTCACAGGTTTATCGGGATTTGGACTTAAAAAGTCCGGAGTTTCGAGCTTTAAGAGCTCGCCTGTTATGAATAATTATATTTTATCAAAATATTATAAATCATAACATTAAATCATTGACATTAAGGTAATTTATTTACAACCTTTTTATTTAGAAATAAAAATAATTATTCTCTAAACATCTATTAAAACAATTAAAATTATTTATAATTAATTTTATTATGATTATTTAAAACTATTAAATTTTAAAATATATATTATATTAATTGGTGGGTAAAGTCCGCCCCTCCAATTGTCCGTATAGTTCAAATTGGACCTTCGATTTATAGGCCCGGATATTTTTAGGCTGGTTTCAAATTTCCAAAATATCTGATGGATCGGATCAGATCGAATGGGATAAGTATAGCCTTGTAATTTTGATAGCTGTACGTGAAGCATGAAAATTAAAACGATTGAGAAAATAATGGAACTGTATATATCAACTTGATTCAAATTAAGATTTGTATTCCAATTGTATTATTGCTTTAACTTTATTTTTTTAATTTGTAAGAAAAGGTTAAACTGCTCAAATTCAAATCGAGTTTGTCTTGGTAATACTCATTTAAAGAGTCCTATTCATACGTAAGATCTCAATAATTCACGAATAATCCTATTTATTTACAATTCTACCTAAATATACATTTTTAATTATTTATTACTAGATGTATATATACCAATTAAAATACAAATGATTTTATTTGCATATAAAATAAAATAATTATATAGTATTACTACATGGTACATTAGACAATTGTAAGTAACACGATATTTTTATTATGAATGTATGTTATTTAATCTAATAAGTAGTCATTAATTTGTTGGCGGTGATTGGTGATTGGACGCAGAGGCTTATGTATCCTTTGCTCACCACGTGTTTGCGGAAAACACCAACTAATAAAGAGGTTGACAATGTGAGCTACAATTAGGCAGAAATTGAATATATTTGAATGATGTTTTATAGGCATGTTATAAATTAATAAGATTAGTCTAATAGCTTCGGCCGAATTTCACTAAATGCATTATAGATAATTGATAGGATTTGTATGATTAGAACTGTCAAAATTTATCGAAAAAATTGTATTTCATATTTATTGTATCGAAAAATATCATAAAATGTTGAATATAAGATTTATCGGAATTTTTAGTAAAGTATTATACCGTAGCGAATCTTTTAATAATTGATGTTTTTAAACACTAAGTTATATATATTGTTCTATACCGTATCGCGGTATATGTCATTGTTTTGTTACAAATTAATATATGCATATATATATATATATATTATATATATATATATTCATACATATTCAATTTGAATTATAACAAAATTTTAAAAATAAGATAAGTTATAAACATGTAAAATATCATATCGAAAGTAGTGTATATGCCACAAAAAATATGATAAAGTAACTATATAATTATTTTTATAACAGAAATAAAATATAAAATATAACAATTTTAATAAAATATACCGTAACATTGACACCCCTCTGTAAAATCAAATTGCATAACATTGAATGCATAATGTTGGTCCTGAAACGAGTATACAGAGTGTATGGGGGGGAATACACCAGTTTTTAATTTTCAGATTAAAACTTTTGTGAGCTCCTGTACTGAAAGGAGGGACTTCAGTAAGAGTTGAATACTTTACATAACAATCCTTCAGTCTACACTTAGTGTTTGACTGATGGACTAATATCTTAAGTATTGTGCGGAATGTGGTGGTTTTAAATCTTACTCGTTTGCTTGGAAAACTTTAATGCAATCTTTCTCTTTTCAATTAATCAGTATTCAGTGTATGATAATTAATGAGTGATAAATACTGAAAGTAAATGAGAGAGAGAGACAGGATTTGGTTTGCGTGGTTCGGAGATAAAAACTCCTACGTCCACGTGTCTCGATGTTAGTCGAGATTTTCCAAGTTAATGGAGAGATAATAGTGTTACAGTGATCAACCACAAGGGGTCAGGTAGACAATATATCTGATCACTTATAGTTTCGAACTTAATCTAATGCTAAACTATTATTCGGTTACAAGTGTATCGCTAAATATGAACACTGGATAATAAAATCTGAAAGCTTTAGTGTTCTTAAGTGAGAGCTTGAAAGCTTGAGTATTGAGAGCGATGATAGCGATAGCGGGGTATATATAGCTCTCTCATAGAATGTATCCGTTGTGAGATAGAGCTTCATTTGAATTCTTCCCGTTGGAGTATTCGTCCTTTTTGCCATTTTTGGTGTCTGCAACAAGATTGTGTTTTACCTACTGAGATCTTTGCCGAAAGTGGTAAGTCCTATAGAATAGACTGTCACTCAGTGGAAACTTCAGAATGAACTTCAGTGCAGTACTTCAGATTGAAACTTCAATGGCAAAGTGACTTCAACTTCTAACTTCAACTTCAAAACTTCAGGACAAGCTTCAGTAGAGTGGTCCTTCAGTTTTGGTATTGTCTTGAATCTTCAGTGGCGTCTGTCCTTCAGTGTACCTGAAAAATAGAACTTTCTAACATTTGAGTTCTTAGACAAAACACTAGAGATTTCAATTTTGGACTTATTACATCTTTCAAGAGAGGTATTGGGATATGAATCAAAACACTTATAAATATTTACCAACACGTAATATTTTGATTTGCTTCGAATAGTAAACTTAAGGCAGAAATTTATTTAACGAATTCAAATTTTTATTATACGCGAATTTCAATACTTTTACATATTAATTAAGATTAAATAGATAAAAAAATGGTGAATATTAATATTCTTTGTATGTTTTAAATGGAAGTAATATACAAAAGTACACAATGGGCTTTGATCGGGCTGGTCCAAACCTATTGTTTGACTGCAATAATACAAATGACCAAGAAGAACATCTTACATCTACACCCTTCATCCAATTAAATCATACGGTTGAGATTAATTGAACTGAAATAATTAAAATAGTTTATATTTAATTTAAGTAATCATACATTTAGGCTATGTTTGGTATCCAAGATACGATAGTCATCTTAGGATAATTACACTATACTGTAATGTAATTATCCTAAAATGACTATCGTATCTTGGACATCAAACATTCCGTTAAGGGTCATATGCCCATATAAAATAAGTCATACACCCCACTTTCCTACTTAAATGCCGCTCCTCTCCTCTCCTCTCCTTGTTTCTCTTTTTATTTTATTTTTTGTAATTAAATTTTTTGTATTTATTTTTTAAATACTTACTTTATAAATTATTATATTAATTCTGAAACGCATAGAGCAATTCGTTTTTAGAATTATATATTTTTTTCTATACCAATATAAGAGTAATTTATATTTATATATTTCGATGCTTTTATTTAATTTAATAGTAACCCTCTCCGAGCCCAATTAGGGTAGACAATTTTCAAATCATGTCAAATCTACCTAAAATCAATGGCCTGGAAAATTCTAACCAACAATTATTGTCTAAATACCGACGACCATTCCTAAATTTTAAAATTAATTTGAGTTAAATGCTAAAATATCTATTTTGATAAGTAAAAAATAAAAAATACCCACTTAAAAATAAAAGATAAAAAATACTCATTTTTTACAATAGTATGATGAAATTGATTATATGCTCATATTATTCAAATTCAAAATAACTTGAATAACATGAGCATGATGAAATTAATCATATTATTGTAAAAAATAAATTTTTATTTTTATTTTATAAAAGTGGATAATCTTACCTATTACCCCATTTTAATTTGGACCTCTATTTTTAGAGCTCGTACCTATCTAAATTTGGGTTAGACCATTAAGCCCAATGGCCCAAACCAATTTTATCGTCAAACATACGTAGTATATTAGTACTACTCTTTCTATTTTTATTACTATTTAAATTAAAAGGAAGTAATTTGCTTAGTATAAATTAACAATTCATTTTATAGCTTTTATAAAGTAACATTAATTATGAAAAGAATCCAAATTCCCTACTCGGTTTTGATATAGGTGCTTTAATATTTTGTAATTCATTCTCATCCAATAAAAAGAATTTGCGAGGATTTGGTGTGCATGGATTTTTGGATTCATAGATAAACATAATAATGGAACAAGCACACATAAATGTGTTCCAAATAAAGTTATTTAATGGCATAAAATAATTAAGGGAAACACTTTATTCCATAGAGACACTAATGTCATATAAATGCAATACAATTAAAATTATTAAATGGCACCAAGGGAAAGTACAATTTATTCCATAAACACACCAATGTAAACACACATTAAAATTGATTAATTACTCACCAAAGCGTGCTAATTAACGATAAAATGAAAAAAACGATTCAAAAGCTATACTTATTGTTGGTATCAAGATTGAACCAGTATGAGTGTATGATAGCTAGCTCGAACCACGCACATATATATGAATTCAACTTTGTACCCTCTCCTCCAAGGTTTGTAGAGTTTAGAGTTTAGAAGTGTCGAAGTATAAGTTGACCCAAATCTAAGTTGGGGTTAGTAAATGATATCTCAACAATCAGGGGTGAGTAAAATTAACCGAATCTGAAAAATCAAATTGAACCAAACCGAAATATTAAATTTAGTTTGGTTATTTATATTTTTTGGTTTAGTTTGATTTTATTTTTTGATCCGAATTTTAATTCAATATAGAGTAAATATAGAAAATATACTTATTATAATTTAATGGATAGGAGTACAACTTATTTATCCAAACGTCTGATTGAACATCAAGTTACAGTTTAAAGAAGATTCACATATACCACGATTGTCCCTGCAAATATTTGATAGTATTCTGGTCCAACTTAAACGCAGATGCGAGATAAGCACTATCAACTGCGGGCTTCGCTGCCAAAACATTATCGGGAACAAAAATGAAGCCGGGATTCTGGCTGTTAAACGTCGCATACACAACACTGTTTCTCCTAGCCACATTTCGTGCATAGTGAACGAGCCCCACAGGAAAGATGAAGACATCACCTACTTTTAGGGTTTTTATGTAGGACCTATACTCTGGGTATGAGGTTATGAATCCCACCTCCACCGTACCTTCCGCCACCATCAACACCTCTGAGGACCTACCGTGGATGTGTGGCGGGATGAACCCATTTCTCGCCAAATCGGTACGAACAAACGTCTGACCTTGGCCGTTGAACCCCGGCACCGTATTAACAGATGCGATGGTGACGGAAGTGCCATATGGCTCCGAGGTGTTTCCGGGCACATTCAGACCGCTCATGTAGAAGTCGTTGGCGGTAACTGTTTTTGGGTCCTTACATGGTGCTACATTGCAATCAAAATATGAATATGTTTATGTTATTTCTTAAACTTATTCGTACTTGAAATAATTTATTCAATCAGATCATTTCTATATGCTATACTATATTTGCGTGAAAGTCTTCTAGCATTGCTATAATAAATGAAATGTGGATTTTTGTTAGTCGAACTTATTATAAAGTGAGTCCATTTATTAATTAATTAAATAATACCCAGTTACGATAGTATTTAATGCTATCAATTAAGTAAAAAAAAAAACCTAAAAAATACTAAAAACAATGAAGAAGGGATTTAGAGTATGGTTGCACCCAAAACTAGTTCAGTTTTGTAATAGACGAGAAATTAATAATATGCAAGTAGGACATGTTATTATAAAATAAATGAGTAAATTAATTTACCATTGCCTGTGTAATCTGCAACACAGAAATCTTGGAGGGGACTGGGATCGAAAGCAAATGAGATACACATGAAATTGATCAGTGCTATTAATGTCATCAATAACATAGAATTTAAAGCCATTATATATATCAAATGCAATACAAGAATATTGTTGTAGCTTTTACTAATTGTGGATATATATTATATCAAGAATAAGCATGTATACCCTTTTTATAGAAGTGTTCGACTAAGATTGATATCTGCAAAAATTAATGTTGTATTAATAATGTGTTGACTTTCTTAGGCAGAAAACTTTTAACTTGCAAGTAACAATATATTTGAGGTTTATAAACCATTCCATTAACTTCCACGGGTCCATTTAGATATTCGTGAATGCATGCATGCATGCGTAGTGTTTCTTTTGTGATTAAACTCAAATCAACCCATGATTAATTAGTTCGAGCTCAACTTTGTCTTGTTAGATACTTGGTTAAGAAGGAAGTCATATTCATGCGTAAGACTTTATAATTCATGAATAAATCTATTTATAATTTACGATTCTACTTAAATGTACCTTTTTTTATTAATTATTTTTTACTAGCTAGTACTCCCTCCGTCCCACTTCATTAGTCTCATTTCATTATTTTAACACACCCACTTGAATATAATTTGGGACTAATGAAGTGGGACAGAGGGAGTACCTAATTTAGTAGTACTATATTTTATATATATATATATATGCGATAAATATTATTCCAACGAGCTGGCTTTAATTGGGGGCAGAGTAGAAAAATGTACACCAACATTAAAAATGATTTTATTTGCATAAGAAAATGATTATATATATATATATATAACATTAATTCGTACACGACAATGTGTACTTTTATTATCTCTTTAGATCGTCCATCAAAAAGTTTACTCTTTTATTTCTATATATGGTTAATTTACAAATTAATACTCTCTCCGTACCACTAAATATGTGATGTTTTGACTAAAAAATTATTACAGTTTTAATCAAAATTTAATAGGATATTTTTAGTGGGACGGAGAAAGTATTCAATATTTTAAACATATATATATTATTTTATAGGTCATTTCCTCACCTAAAAGTATATTTCGCAAATTATCTTAACACTCGTGTAAACTCACTCGAACACAAATCCTTTTGTAGATAGAGCGAGTATTTATGAATATATGCTCACCACGTGTTTGCGGAAACACCAATTGAAAAGGTTGACAATGTGAGTAACGTAGACAGAAATTGAATTATTGAGTGATGTTTATAAGCATATGATAAATTAATAAAATTAATTTACTAGCTTCTGCCGAATTTCACTAAATGCGTTAACCATAGGATTGGTAGAACTATAAGATTATGTAGGATAAAATTAGGAGTTAATTATACAAACTAGCCAAAAAACATAGTAAAAGACAAATAATAGTCACAAACATAACACTATTTAAATTCTAGCCATTTTGAATGTGAATTATCATAAATATTCTTCTACTTAAATTTAATTGTATGAATGGTACGACTGGTATGAAATGTATGAATAATATTCATTCATACGATTCATACGTACATACAGTTTAATAAAATTAAGTATCA
>JAPKLX010000004.1:6991432-7024512 GCA_026898415.1 Leonotis leonurus | reverse complement strand
ATTCATACGATTCATACGTACATACAGTTTAATAAAATTAAGTATCACATACGAATCGTATGATTCAATACAATTCATACGATTCATACGTACATACAGTTTAATAAAATTAAGTATCACGTATGAATGGTACGATTTGATACAATTCATACTCAAAAATGTAAAATATAATTACAAGAGTATTTTAGTACAAAAAATTTATAAATGGCTAGAATTTCACTATTATTATGTTAGTGGCTATTATTTGTCTTTTACAAATTTTTTTGGCTATTTTATATTATCATTCTAAAATTAGACACAATGATATAAAATGACATTGCATAACATTGAATGCATAATAAATTACACATAAAGTTAAAAGAAAATTAAACAATTTTATTTGGTTGTAATTTGATTTGCTTCGTATTGTAAACCTAATGCAGACATTTATTTAACGAATTCAAATTTTTGTTATACGCGAATTGCAATAACTTTTACATATTAATTAAGATTAAATAGATAAAAAAAAAAAGGAATATTAATATTCTTTGTATGTTGTAAATGGATCTAATATCCAAAACCAAAAGTAGACAATGGGTTTGGATCGGTTGACTAGTTGAGATTATAACCTTTAATAGTTTATAAGCTCTTGCAAGTTGAGATTAACTTAAATAAATTACAATAATTTCTTTTAAATTAGTTAGAGGGTGTTTAACTAAATTATTTTAAAGAGTTTATAAGCTCTTGCAAATGCTTATAAGTTATAAGTTGTTAAAGTGTTTGTATAATGATCTTACAAGCTCTTTAAATAATGACCAAAAAGACATTATTTATTTTGTAAAAATTCTCTTTTATTTTAATGTTTGTAATAACAAAATATTTTAGAGTTATTTATGAAATTTTATTGCAAAATAAGTTAGCGTGAAATTATTTTTTTTTGAACAATTTATAAACTTCAAGAGCTTATTTTTACGACTTATAAGTTCTCAAATAGCTTATTTTGCCAAATAATTTAAAAGTTTAAATTCCTAAACATCTTATAAATTGTTTTAAGAAATTTATAAGCTCAACCAAACAACCCATAATTATAGAATTTAGGGCATGTAATGCCCAAACAAAATAAGCCATACACCCAAAACTTTCCTATTTAAATGCCGTTCCTGTCGCTTCTTTCTCTTTATATTTTATTTTTATTTCTTAAATACTTACTTTTGATGGAAACAACTTTTAAATAATTATTTTTTGCTATTTATAAAATATGTTAATTTTAGTGCCCAAAAAATAGAAACCAACTTTAGCGTGACCAATGAGAGTAATATTTAAACTATATTATCATAAAAATATACCATTATAAAATATTATTAAATCTATAAATTTTACTTGTACAACACAAAAGGTCTGCTAGTAATTAAAAGAGAGTATCACATATAATAATAAATATATGTATTCTTATTATTTGAAAATATTTATTTTAGATCTGTAACTTGTATTAGTGTTAGTAATTAATATAGAATGTCATCACATGGTTTTGGCCCAATTCCATTAAACACATTATGATAAGATTGATAAACACAAACAACTAATATACAATTGAATTAGACACAATTAGATAAAATAAATTGTATATATTCTACGTATCATTCTGTATTTTATTTTATCGAACTATCTCTAATTCAATTATATGTAATCTGTTTAGTTTTAATCAATCTTACCGTACTGTGTTTAATGAAATTGGCCAAAGATATCTGATCTCATACTTTCTTACTATAGAATATTAAATTTAATAAAAATATTTTAGAATGAAAAGGATCCATATTTTGATGATACTACTTTATATATTATGTGTAACGTCCCGTATTTTCCTCAATAAAAATACTATTTTCCTCAACCATAAAAATAACATTTGAAACCCATAAACAAAATATTTTGAAATAATTATAGCGCGGAAGCCTTTGAAATAACATTTGAATCTTTAAATAATAAATAATGGGACTTTAAATCAAATCATCGAGAATATCTCTTGGTGGAAAATAAAATAAATCTAAATTAAAAATGATGTGTCATACTGCCGCCACCACGCCACTGCCCGACTCCTTAGCCTGAAAAATATAAAATATAAGAGGATGAGTATATCCGCATACTCAGTGAGGAACACGTAACAGCCAATATTTAAACGACACATAACGAATCATGCAAATGCCCGTAGAATGTATCGCACGGTGAGCTTTTACCCCAAGAACCCTTTCGGATCCCGGATCCTTTACTGAATCCCTGGCCTCGTATAATGTATATGCACGGTGGCCTCGTATAAAGGATCCCGGATCCTTTACTGAATCCATGGCCTTTGTACGTTTGCGCAAGACTTTTAATATATCACATAGGTTTGGCATTTCAACATAACAGTCACATATACAGTAAAAATATTAACAATTACATTTAACCATAAAAGACATCCATCACCTGATAAATACTTCAATCGAGATAGTCAGACGATAATAATTAATAGATCACGGAGTTGCACCTAGAATGATATTTTAATTCAATAAATTAAATATATCTATACATATATTATACACAACACACTCATACTTATATATATAAACGCACTGTATCTATATCTATATATATATATATTATCGCACACTTAGAACTATATATATATAATATTATAGACTCACCCGTCACACACATACACACTGCATACTTTTTTATATATATATATATATATATATATATATATAATCGCATGCATAAATATGTATATAAAAGCACATACACACACTTATATAATTATATACCACACGCTGCAGCTGCACTCACACATATACACTATATATATATAATAACACACACCTCATGCACATATATATATATATATATATATATAATATCGCACACTCACACGCATACATATACATATAGATGATTATAATTAAAATAATTGAATTACCTCGCGAGTGGAAAAATCTGGAAATTTGAGTGGGAATATGTGGAAGAAAGAACGACTGATTTATATACTGTGTGAGAGAAAATAAAAGTTTGTGGATATATATATAAGAGTAGGAATAACTAGAATTTAGATTAAATAATATATAAGTCTCCTTAAAAATATAACAACCATAACTAATAGATATACATTAAAATTTCAAATTGGTAAAATAATAATTAGAAGTCCATAATATTAAATATGGTGTATATATATATATATATAGCTTTTAAAAATTTACATTACATTATGAAATTGTGAAATTATGAAAATATTATGTTATTCTTAATGCATATATATGCGTGGGTGGGTGTTGTAGAAACACAAGTGATACGAATCACTGAGTCAAGTTGACACACCATAAAACAAGGTCTTGGATGAGAACAAATTTATATAATTAATAAATTTTTAGGAGTACTCCAAGTGATAAGGAATTAATAGATAATCAAATATATAATTTTACATAAATATAAGCAAATAATGTAATTTAAGAGGAAGCTGGGGACTTTCATTCAACAAGACGTGCAGCTAATTAATACTCCTTATTTATTAAATATGCTGGTTAAAACCGGTAATAGTGGTGTTTATAACGACCCTCCCCGGAACGATCGTGACCACCGTTCCGACGGGAGAGGACGCCGGTGGCGGTGGAAAGCACCGGGCAAGCCACTCCTTCAAGCGGAAGGTCAACGCCCACGATGCACGGAATTATGGTGCCAAGTGTGTACCCTGGAAATGGAGCAGTAATGCTGAAATATCCAGCGGAGTTGGTGGTTGTTAGGCCGACGGTGGTGGCGCCGTCCCCATAAAGGTCGGTGCAATTCATTATAATTGGGTCGCTGGCTACGCCTTGCCCGGGGCAGTTACCTGTGGACGTGCAGCAAAGGCGGCCGTTGACGATGATGCCGTTCAAGATAAGGTCGGCGGCGCGGCCGGGGTGGGTGGCGATGGAGAGGAGGAGAGCGGCGGGGAGAAGGGGGAAGGCGTGGTTGTGGGCCATATTTTGAAATCTGAATTGAAGGAGAAGAAGATTTTAATACATGTAATCTTATATATTCAAATATATTCATGAATTGTACAAGACAACACCATTTACATAGATACACATGGTGCTGACGTGGCAAAATAATTATAATTAATTCTAAACTCATAGAAACGTAATAAACTTATGTTGAATTTATGAAGCTGAAACTAACATGCAAACGACTACGAGAGAGAGAAGTAATCGAATTTATGAGGCTAAAACTAACATTCAAACCAAAACCAACATTTAACAGAGAGATTGCTCTTATAATTCGAAATGAAGCTTTATCATTCGAGGAATATATTTCTGTAGAGCGTTCAGGAACAAGCAGATTCAATCGGATGACGAATTCTTGCACTCTTAAAATTATTTATAACATTGAATCTAAAACATAGTTACTTTTTTTATCTCATTGGTTAAATTTTGAATTTGTTATTTGTAAATTTTTATTTTCCAAAATTTTATGATTTATATCTCAATCACGTATGACATAATTTATGATTTATAACTCAATTACGGCTCTTAAATTGATTTATATATACCTCCAACAAAATTTAACTTTGAATGGTTCTTGGTACACACGTGGCATCAATAAACCACCCATCAATCAAACTCCAAAAGTTAGCTGGTTCTAGCTAGTAATCCCTCCTTACTCTTCAAAACATACGTCCCCTCTCTCTTTCTCTCATTTTCTGAAAAAATGGAAGCTGCAAATGGTGTGTGTATAATATACTTACTGTACTAAAGAACAGCTACACTATGATCAAAATCTCAAGGTTTCAATCTTTATGATTATATTGACTAACTAAACCATCGTCACTGTTATCATGCATGCTGCTTACGAATAATAACTAAGAAGCTGCCAAATGATAGAATGTAGTACAGTATGCATATATTTTGAGAATTTTTCTTTGAACTTCATACATCAGTTCTTAACAAATGCCAGCAGTATATCATCATATTTTATGTGTAAAAGAATAGTGTTTGAAATTCTGCAGGATTTCCCAGATGGGATTTACCCTGCAGGAGGCAAACCTGAGATTGAGGGCATTTTTCCACCACCTTATTTTGAGTGGTTTCAGTTCAACAAGGTACATGATCTCACCTTAAACAGCTGTACATAATTGTGCTAGAATTGAAATCGATGATAAGAACCGCGTTTCCGGTCAGGATTTCACGGAGTACACGAACTTGGAAGCATGTATAGACTACTTGTGCAACTATATCACAACAAAAGGTCCATTTCATGGCCTTTTAGGCTTATGTTGTGGCCTTGTGGACCGATCTTTTTCAATCATCAATGCGATATCAAGGCTCGTTGCGTTGTTTATGAATCCACAGGGGGCTTCACTGTCAGCACTTCTACTTGGATATCAAGCACAGGTGCTTCAATATTTCTTTATACTTGTAATATGCCTCAATGCCCCTCCAAGAAAGGCATATATGACGAACAAAATTGAGCTTTATGTGAAATCATGTTCTAACAAAGAGATCTTAGGAAACCTATTCGTTGATGCAGGGAATGATATTGAAGGATCATCCACCTATGACTCTGTTTGTATCCATATCCGGGTCGAAATTTAGGGATCCAACCATATCTGAGGCTGCTTACAAGGTTAGATCAGTTCATTTTGTAGGAGAAAAGGATTGGCTAAAACTACCTTCTGAGGAGCTTGCTGCAGCATTCGAGGATCCCTTGATCTTTCGGCACCCTCAAGGCCACACTGTGCCTAGACTAGGTATCAAAAGACTTGTTTTTATCTTCATATGGTGTCAACAAGGCTTCAAACATCTTAGATCATAGTCCACTGCCCTTGAGTAAATCATGTGATCTTAGATGATACATACTGGTTTGAATTGTTTCATAACCATCAAGATTCAAGAAGAATAAATTAAAGAAAATGTTTGCCTGAGGATTGAGGGACTAGTTTGTTAAGACAATGTGTGAATGCAGATGAAGAGGCGGTTGAGAAACTTGGAGCTAGGGTGGATTAGGCATACTAGTGGCTTTCTGCAAAACGAGCTCGATCGATAACACGAAGAAGGAAGAAGAGAGTAAGGAAGATGAAAGTTCAGATTGGAAAAATGGTGAGGTGAAAGAAACAGTTACAGTTGAGAAAAGGGAAGTGGAAGCATAGCTTGGCTAGACTTAGACTTCAAGAATGATAAGGGTCATTCTAGTAATTGATCATCTGAATGTTATATTAATTCAGAGTTGTAACATCTCCTCCCATCCCTCCCACCAAATTAGTTTTATTCTCTTATGAAATGTCATAGTACAATTTCTTATTTTGAATTGTATCAAACATATTAATTAGAGTTTATAATTATACAAGTGTCCAAATATCAAGTTGACCCAAAAATCTGTTGGGGTTAGTAATTAAATGATATCCAAACAATTAAAACCGATGTGAATCGAGTGGGTTTGAGATGATTTAAGATTGAAATTTGAATCAGGTCGGATAAAATGCAATCGGCAACGTTCCCTAAAGTCCATATTCATAATTACGTATAGGATTATAATAAGTAAGGTAAATAGAGTAAATACATAAAATTTATTTATTATATTTTGATGGGATATAGGGGTACAATTTATTTATTCGGTAAACGTCATATTATAGTACAAACAAAGTCTGATTAAAGATCAATTCTAAAACCAAGATTTCCCCTGCAAATTTTTGACAGTATTCACGTCCAACTTAAACGCCGACGCCAGATAACCACTATCAACTATAGGTTTCGCTGCAAAAACATTATCGGGGATATAAATAAAGCCAGGATTCTGACTGTTAAACGCCCAATACATAACACTGTTTCTCCTGCCCACATTTCGCAGATAGTGAACGAGCCCCACAGGAAAGATGAAGATATCACCTGCTTTTAGGGTTTTTCTGAAGGTCCTATACTCTGGGTACGAGGTTATGAATCCCACATCCACCGTACCTTCCACCACCACCACCACCTCTGACGACCTAAAGTGGATGTGCGGCGGTAGGAACCCATTTCTCGCCATATCGGCACGAACAAACGTGAGACCGAGGCCGTTGAACCCCGGCACCGTGGCAACGGATGCCCTGGTGATGGAAGCGCCGTACGGGTTCGAGGTGTTTCCGGGAACATTCAGACCACCCATATAGAAGTCGTTGGCTGTAACTGTTTTTGGGTCCTTGCATGTTGCTACATTACATTTAAAATATATTTGTAGATGTTATTTCTTAAACTCATTCATACTTGAAATAATTTCTTCAATCAGATTCTTTACGGTATACTTTTGTATTTGTGTGTGACATTAATCTTCTAACTTTGCTATAATAAAGGAAATGTCGACTTTGCAATATTAAGACTAACACACATGATACAGGCAATTGAAGATCTAGTCAGCCCCTATTTTAAGATGAATATATAACAAGATAATTAAAAGGTGGTCCGGCGCATTTTGCTTTGTGCCACACTCTCTGGGTATATATATCAAAAAATGGGAAGGCTACTTTAAAAAGGTTCTTGATGGTTCAGTCCGCGTTTATTTATTTACCGAACACATCTTGGTATAGACTAATGGTGTCTCTTCTACTAATATGCAGTTTGAAACTCTTATTGCTTTTGCTACAATCTTAATGCTAAACTTCATCCTTGGCTGATGCAACTTATCAACAATTTTTCAAACATTGGAGGATCAATTTATTTCAACTTCAATGAGATGGCCTATTGTTGTAACAATACAATATTTCCTATTGCATTAATATGATAATGGGATATGGTATGATTAGGTTCAAGATTTAGGGTATATATAAGAAAAATATATATTTTATATTTTAAATTATTAATTATGATACGTATCACAATCTTATTAATGCAATAAAAATGACATATTACTAAGCAGTACGTAGAAGATCTGGATTGAATTAAAAGAATGGATTTTGAGTAGGGCCTGCACATATGTACGGTTGCATCCAATATATACTAGTTCAGTTTTGTTAAATACAGGAAATAATATGCAAGTAGTAGATGTTATTATAGAATAAACCAGTAAATTAATTTACCATTGCCTGTGTAATCTGCAACACAGAAATCTTGGAGGGGACTGGAATCGAAGGCAAAGGAGATACACGTGAAATCGATCAGTGCTGTTAATGTAACCAGTAACATAGAATTTAAAGCCATTATATCAAATGCAATACAAGAATATTGTTGTAGCTTTTATGGTGGATATATATCATGAATAAGCATACTCTTTTTATAGAGGTGTTAGACTAAGATTCATATCTGCACAAATTAATTTTGTACGTAATAATTTGTTGACTTGGTTGGCATAACAATTAATTGACTTGCAACTATAGTACACTCCTAAACAGAAATCGATATCCTATCCTATGTATTACGATCGCTCTACCGCCCGCGTTGAACACAACTTAGCATGTACTCAGCTGATTTGGCAATGTCACATTAACATAATTTTTGTTTTATTATTATTTTTAATATTTTATATTTAAAATGTCCTAAAATAAACCCTAGTCGAAAGAAAATTATTAAAATTTTTAATATTTATCTACGAAGTATGTCACATCGTTCGCTAGTTTATTTACCCTGCCCGCCTCAGCATTTTCATTCTATGTATTAGTGTGTAAGATGAAAATTAATACGAGGAGATAATCGAACTTTTCACCAACTTGATTCAAAAATTAGTATACCTTGTATTATTGCTTTAACTTTATTTTTGAATTCTATGTATTCTACTCTCAATTTGTAAGAAAAAGGGAAAGGGTGTAAGGAAAAGAGAAAGGGTGTATTGTACAGTTGCTTCCATGATCAAACTCAAATGTAAGAGATCAGCTCGATCGAGTTTGTCTTGGTAATACTCATTAAAGAGTCATACAAAAGGTCTCAATAATTCACTAATAACTTTATTCATTTAAGATTCTATATGCTAAATTAAGTATACATTTTTATTGATTATTTATTACTAGCTAGTACCTAATTTAGTACTACTACTATTTCATACAGTATAGATGTAGATATGCTGACTTTTAACTGAGGGCAGAGTAGAAATAGTCTATTCCAAGTTCCAACATTACAAGTGATTTTATTTGCAAAATAAAATAATTATATATAGACCTACTGCAACATTACATATTATACTATATAATTGTAACTAACACGATGTTTATGAATATATGTTATTTGATCTAATAGTCATTTCCCATTTCATTAAAAAATCATATACTCCCATGCCTCTTCAGTTGTTGGCGGTGTTTTCACGCAATGGCTTATGTTTCCTGCTCACCAAGTGTTTGGGGAAAACACCAACCGAAAAAATTGAAAATGTGAGTAACAATTAGGCTGAAATTTAATATTTGAGTGATGTGTTATTAGCATGTGATTAATTAATAATATTAGTCTTATAGCTTCTGCCGAATTTCACTAAATTCATTAATGATAGGATTAATGATATAGCTCTCAAAATTTATCAAAAATATCGTGTTAATATAACATATTTACAATACTATAAGGTATACCGGAACTTTAGGTAAGATATATCGCAACTTTTGATAAAATATTATACCATATGAAACTTTTCTATAAAATAAATGTATAATTTTCCAATTAAATTTGTAAATATAAGGTATACCGAAAATTAGGGGTGTAATAGAATCGAACTAAATCGAATATTGTCAGGCTCGAGTTCGGTTCGTTTGAAAAATATGAATGCTCGAGTTCGGTTCGAGTTTTGTAAACCAAACTCGTGTTAGGTTCAATAAATAAAAATCGAGTTCGAGTTCGGTTGTTAATTATTCAATTTAATAGTAAATTCGAATTCGGTTCGAGTTCGTTAAATATTCAAGTTCGAGCTCGTTAAAAAGTTCGTTTATTAAATTATTTTGTTAATATATATATATATTTATTTATTTGATAAATTCGTGAACTAGTTTGTATATAAAGTTCGCAAATTATTTAAAATTCGGCTCGTTTTTAAAGTTTGTAAACAAACTCGTTAATTTATATTCAAACATGTCCGCAAAATTTTCGAACAGAATACCTTTAGACTCGAGTTCGGTTCGAAAAATTATTCAAGCTCGATTTGAGGCTTGAATTCGGTTCATTTAGTAAATTAACGAATTTGAAACGAACTTTTATCGAGTCGAGCTCCGAATAGTTCACGAATAGCTTGTTCGCTCATACCTCTACTAAAAATAAGATAAAATATAAATATGTAAAAATATGATATCGAAGGTAATTTATACCACGAAAAGTATGATAAGGTAATGATATAAAAAATTTCATATCAAATATAAAAGTAAAAGTAATATATAAAGTATGACAAATTTAGTAGGGTAAGTCGTAACTTAATATTCCTATGTATAACTAAAAATCTTGTGTATGATGAAATTAAACAGAAATGAAATTGTATGACATCGAATGCATAATTACATATAATTAAAGTTAAAAAGAAAATTAAACAATTTTATTGGGTTGTAACTTGATTTGCTTCGCATCTATTAATATAACTATTTATTTCCTTTTTTAAAAAAAATATGATTACGTTAGAAATTGTTATTCAAATTATATTTTAAATGTGCAATTCTTTTGAGAATTATATATATTTTTTCAATACCAATATAAGAGTAATTTATATTTACATCGATACTTTTATTTAATTTAATAGTAACCCTTTCTGAGCCCACTTAGGGTAGAAAATTTTCAAATCATGTCAAATCTACCTAAAATCAATGGCCTCGAAAATTCCAACCAGCAATTATTGTCTAAATACCGACAACCATTCCTAAATTTTAAAATTTGATTGGACCTCTATTTTTAAAGGTCGTACCTATCTAAACTTGGGTTAGACCATTAAGCCCAATGGCCCAAACCATTATCGGGTTAGACCATTAAGCCCAATGGCCCAAACCATAGATAAACAATTAAACATGGACGGTCCGTGATATATCAAAATTTCACTATTCTACCAAGAAATGGTAACATTAATTTTATCGGTTACTTTAACATTATTCAACAGTAAACCATTTTAACATGTTCTTCCTAAATTATCCCTCCCTTTTATAACGCATCTCTCGTCTTCTCCCTCTTATCTCTCTTCTTCATACTCTCAAGTCCTCAACAACCCACTATTGTCTTCTCACTGTCCTCATGTTCTCCCATTTTTCACCATTTTTGTGGTAGAAGCACAAAACTAATTCCTCTATTTTGTGCCCTGGAAAAAGTTTAATGTCCTCCAACGCGAATTCATGGGGGAGACCGCCGCCGAAAGCGATGGAGCTCCTTATTCTCGCCACTTTATGCAACATCTTCTCCCAAAATTACACTAGTCTCTGCCCGTCGCTGCCTCGCCGCAAATTGGCTCTGCTCCCACCGAATAGTCCAAGCTCATCGCCATCTCCTCTGCAACTCCGCCGCATCGTCATCTCCTTCATAAATTCTACTTCCTTCTTAATGGAGTAAATTTCCTGCTGCCTTTTTTTCAAGAAATGGTTCTGTTGAAACCCATTTATGTGCATATATTGTGAGAAAATGAATTGAGTAATGAATTCATTTCTCAATTCTGTACATAGATTCTTCAACAAAAAAAGAAAAAAAAATTCTTATGGGCTCATCTATGTAATGATTTCATTTCTAAGGATAAAATTATATTCTTATTTTATTTAATCTCATCATTCTAGTTAATTTTAACCTAACTAGATGAAACTTAACTAGGTATCAAACATGGCCGTAGGGGTCAGTTGAAGAAGTTTATTCCGTTTGAGATTATTTAAGATTAAATCGGGTCACATATCAAGATTCAATAGACAACATTCACTAAAAGTCACTACTTCAGAAGTGTTAATTAGTAAAAAAAAATTACGCCGGCTAGAAAATGATATATGGAATAATAGATAAGGATTATGTTGGTCCTGAAACGAGTTAAATTGAGTGTATGGGGGGGGGAATACACCAGTCTATTTCTTGTCAAATTAAAACTTTTGTGCTCCTGAACTGAAGGGAGGTGCTTCAGTTAGAGTTGTACTTTCAGTTAGGAATCCTTCAGTCTACACTTAGTGTTTGACTGATGGACTAATAACTTAAGTGTGCGGAATGTGGTGGCTTTAAATCTTACTCGTTTGTTTTCAGAAAACTTAATGTTATCTTTCTCTTTTCACTCAATCAATATTCAGTGGATGTAATATAATGAATAATCAATACTGAATTTTAAATGAGACAGAGAGATAGAGGTTTGGTTTGCGTGGTTCGGAGATAAAAACTCCTACATCCACGAGTACTCGATGTTAGTCGAGGGTTTCCAACTTAATGGAGAGATAACAATCTTACAGTGATCAACCGTGAAGGTTGGATTTACAGTCAAACTGATCACTACTAGCTTAGAACTAAATCTAATGCTATGATTGTTCTTCGGTTACAGTATGATCGCTAAGAACACTAAGAATTGAGAATAAGAAAGCTTGATGTGTTCAGACTGAAAGCTTGAGAGCTTGAAAGCAGAGAGCGATAGTGAGTTGATAGCAGAGGTAACCGGTAGTTGAAGCGTTTGAAGCATCGGGGTATTTATAGTTCTCTCATAAAATGTGACCGTTGAGAGAGAAGCTTTAAATTGAATTCTTCCCGTTGGAGTCTTCGTCCTTTTTGCCATTTTAGGTGTCTGCAAAAAGATCTTGTTCACCTAACCGAGATTTTTTCCATAAAAGGAAATGCCTACGAGCTAGGCTGTCACTCAGTAGAGAACTTCAGTATGTAGCTTCAGTGCAGACTTCAGGGTGGAACTTCAGTACTGATCTTCAGTATAGAACTTCAGGAAGGCTCTTCAGTATGGACTTCAGTACTGATCTTCAGTTTGACAAAGACTTGGCTTCTAGCTTTAACTTCAAAACTTCAGGTAGACCTTCAGTGGGGAAGGTCCTTCAGTTTTGGGATACATTGAATCTTCAGTCTTGTCTTCAGTGTACCTGAAAAAGTTAGAACTCCCTAACATATGAGTTCTTAGACAAAACACTAAGATTCAGTATTGGTCTTATTACATCTTTTCAGGGGAGGTATTGGAATCTGAATCAAAACACTTATAAAGAATATTTCCCAACAGATTAATAGAATAAATACATAAACATAAATATATATATAGTATTATTTAATTGATAGAGAGTACAATTTATTCCATAAACGCATTAAAGTAAATATAATGCAGATTCAAATATACCAGGATTGTATCTGCAAATATTTTACAGTATTCTGATTCAACTTAAAGGCCGAAGCGAGATAAGCACTATTAACTGCGGGCTTCGCTGCGAAAACATTATCTGGGATAAAGATAAAGCCAGGATTCTGGCTGTTTAATGCCGCATACAAAACACTGTTTCTCTTGGCCACATTTCGCACAGAGTGAACGAGCCCCACCGGAAAGATGAAGAGATCACCTGCGTTTAGAGTTTTTTGTTAGTACCTATACTCTGGGTATGAGGTTATGAATCCCACCTCCACCGTCCCTTCCACCACCAACACCAACTCCGACGATCTAAAGTGGATGTGCGGCGGTAAGAACCCATTTCGCGCAAAATCGACACGAAGAAATGTGAGACCGAGGCGGTTGAACCCGGCACCGTATTAACGGATGCGATGGTGACGGAAGTGCCATACGGGTTCGAGGTGTTTCCGGGCACATTTAGACCGCCCATGTAGAAGTCGTTGGCTGTAACTGTTTTTGGGTCCTTGCAATCCGCTACATTACATCCAAATATTATATATGTTGATGTTAATTATTTCTTAAAACTTAATTATTGTGTTCTTATGTGCCAATCTTCTATCAATGTTGTTATAATAAAATAAGACATGGCAATATTAAGGTACAACAATTGCAGCAATAAAAGACGTTACCCCAATTTTAAGAAGTATAACAAGCTAGATAATTAAAAGAATGGATTTTATTTTTGGTAATTAGTCGAGCTTATTATAATTAATTAAGGCTCACTATTTAGCTAGCTGGGAGGTAATAAAGTAATTCTATTAATTAATTAATCAATTCTCATTTACGGTATAATTTAATTAATGAACCAAGAACCTAGCTAGAAAAATACGAAAAATAATGAAGAAGGGATATTGAGTTATGGCCCACAGGCCCCACAACTATATACTCCCTCCATTTTTTAATAGTGTCCAATTTTACTAAATCACACATATTAATAAAATTAAAATTTTACTTATATATCTTTTATTGAATAGCATAATAAACACATCCATACAAATAATATTAAATTCCAATAAGTATTAAATAAGGGCAAAATTGAAATATTGTCATAAATATACTCTAGAATTTTGAAATAGGACACTTATTTAGAAACAAGAAAAAAAGTGAAATAGGACACTTATTAAAAAATGGATGGAGTATATACTAGCTCATTTTTAGCATGAGTGTGTGGTAACATAGTAATAGTGGGTTAATACCTAAAACAAGACGTGTTCGAGTTTTTCGTGATGAAACTATATAATTTAAATTTAATTTAAAAATTGAGTAAATTAGTTACCAATGCTTGTATAATCTGCAACACAGAAATCTTGAAGAGGACTGGGATCGAAGGCAACGGCGATACACATTAAATCGATCAGCGCTATTAATGTAATCAGTAACATAGAATTTAAAGCCATTATATATATCAAATGCAATATAAGAATATTGTTGTAGCTTTCATTAATTGTGGATATATATCAAGAATAAGCACTCTTTTTATAGAGGTGTTAGACTAAGATCCATATCTGCACAAATTAATGTTGTATGTATTAATGTGTTGACTTCGTTGCCATAACAATTTGACTTGCAACTAACGATAGTACACTCTAAACAGAAATCGATATCCTTATGATAGGACCACTCTATCACTATATGCAACAAATTTATATAAGCAAAATAAGTTTTGTTACATGTGTATATTTTATATGAAGAAATTATATATTATCACTTCAATCCTCAAAGAAAAGATGGTAATTTTGTAATCAACAATAAAATTCATATCTAATGTGAGAAAATCATATTTTCTCTACATTATACTATACAATGTTCTAAAAGTCGCTAGACGCTAGTCGGGCGGTGGACGAGGGACTAGCGGCTAAGCGGGAGCCTACGCAGGGCTAGGCGGATCAAATTTTAATGCTTAATATTTTATATTTTTACATCATATTATATAATACAAATTATATAAATATACATTATTTGTAATTTTATTTTCTAATTTATAGGAGTAATAAAAAGTTAAAAACACGTAATATGCTAAGTAAAATATAATATCCATAAATTTAAAATGAAATACACACATTAGAATTTAGATTAAATGGTCCATAATAAGTTCAAATATATTTGTAATCTAATCTTCAAAGTACAAGTTTTGATTTATTTTGTCTTTTCTTAATAAAAGATGAGGCTCTAAACTATGGACCATAACAAATAATAATGTTGGATTGATTTTGTGTACTATATGATATGTTAATGGGTCAAAAATTAATTTTTGGGCTATATTTGTGTTGGGCACTTAGACTGCTTACCCATTTTAGTTTTATTTTTATTTTAGCAATTATGTCTACCTAGCCCACCTG
The DNA here is from genome assembly GCA_026898415.1 of Leonotis leonurus. NCBI lineage: Eukaryota > Viridiplantae > Streptophyta > Magnoliopsida > Lamiales > Lamiaceae > Leonotis > Leonotis leonurus. Next base: position 7,008,940 of record JAPKLX010000004.1, on the reverse strand, counting down.
ACTAGGCGTCCGCCCAGCCTGCCTAGCCCGACCAGTCCGCCTAGCATAAATTGAATCGGCAATGTCCCGCCTAGACCGATTTTTAGAACTCTGAGGACTCTACTATGACGAGTTTGTAAAGAAATTTTTTACCCGCGTTGAACAAAATTTAGAGTGTTTATGGCAGATTTGACAATGCTACATCAACATAATTTTCATTTTATTATTATTACTATTTTGTATTGAGTAATATTAAATTATACACTAATTATATAATAAATTTTAGTATGAAAGTGAGAATTAATAAAAAATTATAATAAAATTTAATATTTATCTACGAAGTGTGTCACACTAGTGTTTTAAAGTTGCCGCTGGCCCAGAAGCCGGTTAACACTTTCGTTCTATGTATTAATGCGTTACATGAAAATTTATACGAGAAGATAATAGAAATTATACCACTGCTTCCATGGTCAAACTCCAATGGATCCATAATTAATTAGTTCGAGCTGGGCTCTAGAATCTCAATAATACTCAAGTTAATTAAGAGTCATACATAAGATATCAATAATTCACAAATATCTCTATTAATATTACGATTCTATATAATACCAAAATATACATTTTAATTGATTATTGATTACTCACTATACCTAATTTAGTACTACTATTTTATGTAGATGTATATATGCTGACCTGAACTGAGGGCAGAGTAGAATAGTGTATACCAACATTACAAATGATTTTATTTGCACAATAAAATAATTATATATAGATTTACTTCAATATTACATGTTATACTAGATAAGTGTAACTAATTAACACGATATTTATATTTATAAATGTATGGTATTTCAATTTTCACGCAGTGGCTTATGTTTCCTCTGCTCACGGCTCACCACATGTTTGCGGAAAACACCAACTGAAAAGGTTGGCAATGTGAGTAACAATTTGGCAGAAATTGAATTTTTGAGTGATGTTTATAAGCATGTGATAAATTAATAATATTAGTCTCCTAGCTTCGGCAGAATTTCACTAAATGCATTAATGATAGGATTAATGGCATAGCGTTCAAAATTTATCTATGTATCATATTTACTATATCAAAAAAATAGTAAAATATAGAATATAAGGTACATTGAAATTTTTTTAAGATATACAGAACTTTTGGTAAAGTATGATGTCATATCAAACTTTTCTATAAAAAAAATGTATATATTTTTTTTAAATATTAACATATACCATCACATAACATACTGCAGTATATATCATTGTTATATATATATATATGTGTGTGTGTGTTTGTGCGCGCGCACATATAAATGATAAATGATACATATGTAAAAGTTAATTTAAATGATAACAAATTGTAAAAATAAGGCGTCGAAAATAAGATAAGATAAGATAAAGATATAAAAAAATTCATACTAAATATAAAAGTAATGTATAAAGTATGATAATTTTAGTAGAGTATTCGTATCTTAATATCCCTATCTATATAATATATTAAAGGACTACATGTTGAAGCTCTCTCCTTAATTCAAGGTTGACGTGGCAAAATCACAATTTTTTGGAAGTAAATTTAATTTATATGCAATATTTAAATTAATGATTCCATAAAATAAATATATTATATATGGTAATTTTATTAATATGGTTTAATTATGTTTTATATAGTAATAAATCATCATTGTAATCTTATTTAATTAATTATTCAGTCAACATTGCAATAAATATAATTTAATAATTTAGAAAGAATCTATAATATTTATAATGAAATATATAATTCATTAATATTTTTATTAAAAAAATAAGTGAAATAAAATATATAATATTTCTCTCCACCAATACATATAATTCATCGAATAAAATTTAGAATATTCACCAATTCATATAATTTAATAAATAAAATATATAATATTTTATTTAAAAAATTATTTCATTAATATTAAATTTCTTACCGATTAAAATTTTAAATTCATAGTTTAATTTTATTAAAAATTTTAATTTATGCAATTTTTAAATTTGTCAAACAATTATTCATATTTATCTTAAATCTCACATTTATTCACTATCGATTTTAATATTTACTAAAAATTTTACTAATATTAAATTAACTAAGAGTTAAAAAAATTAACATAGATTTTTTTATTAAAAATTTTAATTTACTCGATTATTAAATTATAAAATAAATAGTTAATTAATTAAAATTTTTCCAATTTAATATTAAATTATAATTTAATTTAAAGAATTAGTTGATAAATTATATGTAGTAGAATTTTGCATGTTAAATTTATATTTAAATTCCAACACTTGTGTTACGAGAGTCATATTGATTCATGAGTAAATAAAATTTATAATTATTATTTTCATATCATTTTTATTTCATAGTTTATTAGTTTTATATCTATTTTGTAGACATTAAATCACTATAATAATAATCTAAATATAACTTATAAACTAAGCGGTTAGTTTATCCCACGTTAAAATCTTAATATATACTTTATCAATATATAATTTTAGGCAATAATATACATATAATTTATAGAAAAAAATATAAAAATATGATTGATATTAGGTGGGTGAGCAGGTACTTAACATACATGTTAGCTAATATTTTACGGGTTTATCTCGCATAATTTTTGCGGGTAAGAATACTAATTATTCATATCAATATACACAAACTAAAATAATAGTGTATATGAATATGGATAGCCACTATCTATGCATGTCTTACTTGATTGTCATGCTTAATTTTGACTCAACAACGAGATAAGTTTTTATACATATAACATGAATTATTTGATGATTAAATAAATATTTTTTTGAATAAAAATTATTTATTTGAATTTGCTAACTAATTGATTTTATCTAACAAATAAAGAGTCAATTTTTTAAATTATTATTTTTAATTACGACATCAAGTGATTATATACCAATAAATTTTACACGGCATAAGTTTGCATGTAACAATTATATTTTGCAACTGATATAATTTTTCATGTAGTATGGATTTGCAATTATGTTAATAAAATATATGTAATGTGATTTTTTATTAATACATTCTATAGACAATAAATTACGATAAATAATATTTACTTCTTATATGTATCAATTTATATTACTTTTTAAACAAATTATTGTATTTTTAATAATAATTTTTTTATAATTAATCAATATATAATATTTGAAAATTTATATTTATAAATCATACTGTAAAATAATTTTCCGTCAATATTTTCGACGGGTTATACACTAGTATATAATTGTTGGTCCCGAAACGAGAGAACTGAGTGTATGGGGGGAATACACCAGTCAGAATTTTCAAGTTAAAAACTTTTTGTGGCTCCTGAACTGAAACGAGGAACTTCAGTGAGAGAGATGACTTAAAGATAGGAATCCTTCAGTCTATACTGAGTGTTGGACTGATGGACTAATATCTTAAGTGTGCGGAATGTGGTGGCTTTAAATCTTTAACTCGTTTGTTTCAGAAAACTTAATGCAGTATTTCTTTTTTCAATTAATCAATATTCAGTTGATGTAAGATAAGGAATTTGGAATACTTAAATGAAGTGAGAGAGAGAGAGACATGATTTGGTTTGCGTGGTTCGGAGATAAAAACTCCTACGTCCACGAGTACTCGATGTTAGTCGAGGGTTTCCAACTTAATGGAGATGAAATAGTTCTTACAGTGATCAACCACGATGGGTTAGATATACAGATTTATCTGATCACTTATAGCTTCGAAATTAATCTAATGCTAAACTATTCTTCGGTTACAAACTGATTGCTAAGAAGACTAAATGATAGAATTTGAATGCTTTGGTGTTCTGGACTGAAAGCTTGAAAGCTTGAGAGTGATGATAGCAATAGAGAGTTGATAGCAGGGGTAACCGGTGTCTTGAAGTGTTTGAAGCATCGGGGTATTTATAGCTCTCTCATAGAATTTGACCGTTGTGAGATAGAGCTTCATTTGAATTCTTCCCGTTGGAGTATTCGTCCTTTTTGCCATTTTTGGTGTCTGCAGAAAGATCTTGTTCACTTACTGAGATTTTTGCCATAAATAGAAATGCCTACGAACTAGGCTAACACTCAGTGGAAACTTCAGTATAGGGCTTCAGTGCAGAACTTCAGTGGAAATCTTCAGTATGGACTTCAGTATAGTACTTCAGTATGAAACTTCAGTATGATACTTCAGTATGGAACTTCAGTATGGAACTTCAGAATAGACTTTCAGTACTGAACTTCAGTTTGGCAAAGACTTAGCTTCTAACTTCAAAACTTTAGGATAAGCTTCAGTGGAGAAGGTCCTTCAATTTTGGTATACCTTGAATCTTCGGTGGAGATGTCCTTCAGTGTACCTGAAAAATTAGAACTCCCTAACATATGAGTTCTTAGACAAAACACTAAGATTCAGTATTGGTCTTACTACATCTTTCAGGGGAGGTATTGGAATCTGAATCAAAACACTTATAAATATTTCCCAACAATAATTAAAAGATTGTGTAGTATAAAATTAAACACAATGATATGAAATGAATTGTATGACATTGAATACATAATTACACGTAAAGTCAAGAAAATTAAACAGTTTATTGGGTTGTAATTTGATTTGCTTCGTATTGTAAACTTAAGGCAGACCATTTAACGAATTCAAACTCTTATTCTACGGGAATTTCAATAACTTTTACATATTAATTAAGATTGATAAATAAAAAAGTGAATATTAATATTCTTTGCATGTTTTAAATGGAAATAATATCCAAAAGTAAAATGGGCTTTGATCGGGCTGGTCCAAATATATTACTCACTTCGTCCCATTAAATCATCATGTAATGATTTTTACTCAAAAAAAATAATTATTATTAATAGAACGTACCAAATGAAAAATAAGTCATTATTAATTAAACGTGATAATATTTAACTGCAATAATACGAATGACCAAGAAGAATATCTCACATGACACATCTACACCCTTCATCCAATAAAATCTTACGGTTTAGATTAATTGAACTGAAATAATTAACATAATTTCTATTTAATTTAACTAAACATACATTTAGGGGCATATGCCCAAACGAAATAAGCCATGCACCCCACTTTCCTATTTAAATGCCGCTCCTCTCGCTTTTTTCTCTTTTTATTTTATTTTTTGTAATTAAATTTTCCTTTTTATTTTTAAAATACTTACTTTTAAACTTATTATTGTGAAACGCATTAGAGCAATTCTTTTGAGAATTTTTTTTCTATACCAATAGAAGAGTAATTTATATTTATATAATTAGATGGTTATATTTAATTTAATAGTAACCCGTTCTGAGCCCATATTAGGGTAGAAAATTTTCAAATCATGTCAAATCTACTTAAAATCAATAGGCCTCCAAGGTTCTAAACACGGACAAACCATTCTGGGAGTTCAAAATTTAATTGGACCTCTATTTTTACACCCTTAAGCCCAATGGCCCAAACCAATTTTATCATGTACTACTGTGTTTCATTTATCTTGACACACTTTTATAGCTTTTACGAAATAACAATATTTATGAAAAGAGTCAAAATTCCATATATTTATGAAAAGAGTCAAAATTCCATATTCGGATTTCACATAGGGTGCTTTAATATTTTTAATTCATTCTCATCCAATAAAAAGAATTTGCGAGGATTTGGTGCGAATGGATTTTTGGAATCATAGAGAAACATAATAATGGAACAACCACACATAAATGTGTTCCAAATAAAATCATTTAACGACACAAACTAAGGTAAAATACACGTTATTCCATTACGACACTAATGTCACATAAATGTATTACAATTAAAATTATTTTTGGCACAAAGGGAAAGTACAATTTATTCCATAAACACACGAATGTAAACACACATTAAAACTGATTCATTACTCACCAAAACGTACTAATTAACGATAAAATGAAAAAACGATTCAAAACCAATACTTTTCCTGCAACTGTTTCACTGTTTTCTTGTCCACCTTAAACGCCGCCGCGAGATAACCTGCGTCAACTGCGGGTTCCGCCGCGAAAATATTATCGGGGAGATAAATGAAGCCGGGATTCTGGCTATTGAACACCACATTCACAACACTGCTTCCCTTAGCCACATTGCGTACTTGGTGAACGAGGCCCACAGGTACGATGAAGACATCACCTGCTTTTAGGGTTTTGCTGTAGTATTTGTATTCTGGGTACGAAGTTATGAATCCCACCTCCACCATACCTTCCACCACCGACACCAATTCCGTCGACCTTGGGTGGATGTGCGGTGGGAAGAACCCATTTGGCGCCAAATCTCCGCGAGCAAACGTGAGCCCCAAACCATTAAACCCCGGGACCCTAGTGGCGGAGGCAGTTGTCACGGCGGCGCCGTACGGATTTGAGGTGTTTCCTGGCAGATTAAGACCGCCCATATAAAAGTCGTTGGCTGTAACTGTATTTGGGTCCTTGCATGGTGCTGCATGAAAAATATATACATATATATTAAATCTCAATTATGATTTGATTTAATATTAATAGCATTCAAGAGTCAAGACTATCTTGGTTTTGTAATAGATCATAGACATGCATGCTATAGTAAAAGAAACAAGTTAATTACGTACCTTTGCCAGTGTAATCTGCAACGCAGAAATCTTGGAGGGGACTGGGGTCGAAGGCAAAGGTGATGCACATGAAATTTATGAGGGCTATTAATGTCATCAACATTGTATAATTGGAAGCCATATTATACCAATGGAAAACAAGAATGTTGTAGCTTTTATTGTGAGTTTCAGTTTTATATAAATGAAATGAGCTAGAGGTTAATTCCTATATATAGAGGTGTTCGACCAAGAATGTTTTATCACAATTCATGTTCTATTATTGATTTAACTTTCAGTAGCAGAAGAAAATTGACTAGCAAATAATAAGAGTACGTAGTCCTAAACGTATTAGAAATGCTACCAATATGGAACATGCATAGAGGAGAAATCAAACTATATCTTCTGGTATGTGCCAAAACCTTAGCATTCATATCCCTTCAATTATTGCTTCAACTTCTTCTGAAAATCCTAAGAAATTGTTTTTGATCTATAAATCGACTTCGTTATGGAGCTTCTCTTTTAACTATAAATTACAAGAAATATTTCAATTACACAAAAGTAATCACTTGACCGCGGCAGATATTGTTAACGTGTCTGTCAATGATGTGATATGTAAGTAGATAATAATAAATATTTGATAAAATATTGCTCCCTCCCTCCCACCTTAAATGTCTCATTTTATTATTATAATAGACTCATTTGAATATAGAGTGAGACAGAGGGATATTAAATTTCACTTTTCAACCGGAATTTATTGATTATGGTATAGATTGATATTTATTCAATACAAAATAAAAAAATAATTATTGTGAATCATATGATTATGTGAAATGACGTGATATTGACACATCAACCACAAACATAATCTCCGGAATTTTAAACAACATATAAATAATTTATATTTACTATGTTTTTATTTACATCTTATCCCAAAAAATTACACATGCATGATCAAATATTATATTCAAACTATCTATCATATCTTAATTAATGAGTTATAATAAATCTTAATTAACAAGTAAGTGTCAGTTTCTATTGCATCCAACCCTTATACGATAATATCCTATAATTAGGTAGTATACTCCAACAATATTTGGGCAGATAAAGCTGGAATTATATGGCGGTAGAGTAGAAGAAAAGTCGCACATAAAATAATTTGCAAAAAAAAGAAAAATGTATTCCTACAAGTGAAAAAAAAAATCAACTGATATACAATTATGTATGGGTGTGTTATTTGGTCCACCAATTAAGAGTCATTTTCGCATTATGAAATATATCCAAAGAGTGTGATAGGATGTGGCCCATCAATAAGGCCCAATGCCCGGAAGCAGCTCGGCGGCCCAACACCGCGGCCCATCAAGAGCAGCTCGGCCGGCCCAATAGCACGGCCCACTTACTATAAATAGCCCTAAACCGCCTCTATTATCTATAAATACGAGATAATAGTCAGATTAAAGGGGACGGAATCACTTTCTGTAATCTATATTTCAGCTCTCATCTAATTCATAATAAAGGAGCTCTCCTCTCCGTGGACGTAGACTTCATTAAAAGTCGAACCACGTAAATCTCGTCTCGTTTACTTTCAAATCATCGTGCAAATCTCACTTCGAAAATCGGCGATCGATCACTGGCGCCGTCTGTGGGAAACGAAGTAAATTTTGTGTCCGATCACTATTTCCGAAGTGAAAACACAATGGTTAGATCCACCCGATCTACTGCCATAGCTGCTGCTGCTAAAGGAAAGCAAAACGAGGTTGAGATACCTCGTAATCCACCTCGTCCATCTACTAACGAAGGGGAGGGACACTATGCTCGGTCTGCCAGGCAGGCCATGAACCGCCGAACTCCCGAAGGGCATGTAGAAGATGTCATTTCCCACCGAGCTGGTGACTCTGGTAGCAGTGAAAGATTGAATCAAAACCATCAAGGGAATGCCACACTTCAACCTCTGCTCGGCCATGCGCTCAAAGCATATCTAGACCTCCACGAGCAAGATTTCCTCAAATTCGCCGAACAGCATCAACAACGAGGTCAGTGCGAAGAGGATAAAGCAGGTCCATCACAGCGACCCCAAACTTCGGATCAAATCGCCGAGGAGAAAGATGATGAAGTTTTCCGAAGACAGCATAATCGCCGAGGTAACATTATTTCACCTCGGCGAGGCTCAACATCACCTCGTCAAAACGTCGACCATTATCGACGTGACGAGGAGCACCGAAGAAAGACTCCACCTCGTCAAAACGTCGACCATTACCGACGTGACGAGGAATACCGAGGAGAGAGGACTCCACCTCGTCGAAACGTCGACCATTCTCGACGTAACGAGGACGACCACCGAGAGGGAAGATTCACTGTCTACAGCAGAATCATTACCCCCTTCACCAACAAAATCCTCTACACACCACTCCCTTCAGCATACAGGGTCCCACCAATCAAACCCTACAACGGTTCTTGCGACCCGAGCAACTTTCTGTCGCAATATCAATATAATATGCTGAACCAGGGATTGGCCGAGGATGTTTATATGTGCAAAGTTTTCCCCGAACTGTTGGTGGACAATGCACGGAAGTGGTTTGACAATCTTCCTCGTAGCAGCATAGGGTCGTACGCCGACCTTCTAGATGCCTTCGAGAGGCGTTTCTTCCAAAAAGCCGAAGCAAAAATGAGTTCGGCCCAACTCCTTACCCTAAAACAAGGACAAGGAGAATCTATTAGCGACTTCCTAGCTCGGTTCTACAATGAGAGCCTCAAGGTCGATCGCCTTTCCGACGATGTCCTCATTTCGGCGTTCCAAAACGCCATTCACTCCGGCACACTTTTCAGGGAGCTCGTTAAAGAGCGCCCCCAAACCTCCAAACAGCTGTGGAGGATTGTTGACGCGTTTGCCGAAGCGGATGAGGCGGACAGGAAGAAACGAGCCACTGACCGACCTGAAGGTCAGGATAAAAAGAGAAGAGAAGAACGAGCTGATCAAGGGCAGCATCGACGAGGTGCTCTTGAAAGAATCCAACGAGGTCCATTAGCATCTCGCCTCGGACCTCGGCATAATCCAGAGCAAGATCGGATCGCTCCGCTGAACCGATCTCGGGCAGAGATTTATGAGCTTCACGCGAACTTGTTCCAAAGACCTCCACCGCTATCCCGAACTGGATCAAGCAGACGATCGCAGGATAAATACTGCGAATTCCATGGCGGCTACGGACATGATACCGAGGAGTGTCGCAATCTTGCCTCGGAAATCGACCGCTTAACACAAGATGGCATTCTAGGAAGAGACCGAGGTCAAAATCAACCGGATACTCAACCTCGGAGCAGAAGCAAACGAAGAAGGAATAGGGGAGAAAATTGCAAACCCCAAGATAAGAAGACAAGACGGGATGACGAAGACGATGACGAGAATCAACCTCAGTATGACGGAGTCATCGCCGCCATCATCGGAGTGCCCCAAGGCTCAACAAGGTCGTCGCTGAAGGCAGAAGCTCGGAACCGACCCGCGGAGGAGCCTTCGTACAAAAGGTTCAAAAAAGACGAGGTCGTTATTTTTTCTAATGACGACCCTGTTCCTCATGCCTCGCCTCATCAAGATGCCACTATTATCGAAGCCGTGGTGGCTAACAAGTTGGTACACCGAGTCTTTGTTGATAGTGGAGCCTCGGTCAGCGTACTCTTCAAAGGTTGCTTCGGCAAACTTGACATTGAAGAGGCGCGCTTAAAGCCTGCACCCATTCCATTGAAGAATTTCACACAAGGGGAGACCTCAACAGATGGAACGATCCCACTCCCCGTGACGGTAGGACGAAGTCCATTATCCACTACAAAGATAATCCACTTCTTTGTCGTCAAAGCCAACTCTCCCTACAACATTATATTAGGCAGAGATTGGCTGATAGCGACACGAGCAGTATGCTCGGCCTACCATTTGATGATCAAAATACCTTCAAAGAATGGAGTTATCACGCTTCGGGGAAATCAAACACAGGCCAAGGAGTGCATGCAGGTCGCACTCCGAGGTTCTGGTGTACAACATCCCCAAGCATAGCAATTACAGAACCCCGGCGCGCCGAAGTCAACCTCGTCTGCTGCAGAACCTCTAGAAGACGTCGTACTCTATGAAAACGATGTGTCCAAGATCGTCAAGGTCGGCTTCGTCGGAGGTGCCGAACTCCGAGGTGAAGTTATTCAACTACTTCGGGAGTTTAGAGACATTTTTGCCTGGTCTCCTTTAGACATGACCGGGGTATCACCAGATATTATAACTCATCACCTCCACATCGACCCCGAGGTAAAACCAGTTCGGCAAAAGCAACGAGCCTTCGCTGCCGAAAGAAATCAAGTGATACGCGACGAGGTACGCCAACTACAACAAGCTGACATTCTGTTCGAGGTGAAATATCCGACGTGGTTGGCCAACCCCTTAATGGTAAAGAAACAAGTAGGGGGATGGCGCATGTGTGTTGATTATACCGATCTCAATAAACACTGCCCTAAGGACTGTTATCCCCTCCCCAACATTGATAAAAAAGTAGAAGCCCTCGTCGGTCACGAGGTTTTTAGTTTTCTTGATCTATACAAAGGCTACCATCAAGTCCTTATGACTACCGAGGACGCTCCGAAGACCGCCTTTGTTACAGACTTCGGCATTTTCGCTTATAAGAAGATGCCCTTTGGACTTAAAAATGCAGGAGCTACATATCAAAGGATGGTTGACAAAATATTTGAACTTCACATCGGTCAGATTGTTGAAGTATATGTCGACGACATCGTTGTCAAAAGCAAAAAAGTCAACACTACCTTAAACGACCTCCAGGTCGTCTTCAAATTGCTCCGCGAGGTAAACCTGAAGTTAAACCCAGGAAAATGTACTTTCATGGTCCAGTCCGGAAAATTCCTAGGGTGTTGGGTTTCCCGCGAAGGATTAAAAGCTAATCCAGCAAAAGTTAAGGTCGTCCAGGAGATGCAAGCGCCGAAGTCAATACGCGATGTACATCGGTTGACGGGCTGCTTGGCTGCATTAAGCAGATTCCTATCTAAAGCAGCCGAGAAGCAACTCCCATTCTTCAAAGTCTTGAAAAAAGCCCCGAGCTTCGAGTGGAATGACGAGCACAAGTCAGCCTTCGAGAGTTTGAAGAAGTACCTCGACAACTTGCCCACTTTATCCGTCCCAAACGAAGACGAGGTTCTTTCCCTATACCTCGCCGCTTCGGACGAATCAATAAGTGCAGTCTTAGTTCGAGAAGGACCTCGGCAATTACCTATATACTTCATAAGCCGAGCTCTAAAAGGACCAGAAACGAGGTACCAACCTCTGGAGAAGGTCGCACTTGCCCTGGTAAATGCTGCAAGACGACTTCGACCATATTTTCATGCTCACCCGATACAAGTCTTGACCGACCTACCACTTCGGCAAGTGCTTACGAAGCCTGAAGCTTCGGGGCGAATCGCCAAGTGGGCGGTCGAACTTGGTGAGCACACCATCTCCTTCGCACCTCGGCAAGCTATCAAGGGGCAAGCGTTGGCGGATTTCCTGGTGGAAACAGTATTCACCGAGCCTCCGAAGCCTACCAAACCTGCCGAGGAGAATATCAAAGAGAAAATGCCGAAGACACCCCCCATAGATTGTTGGAAAGTCTATGTCGATGGAGCGTCGGGCAAAAAGGGAAGCGGAGCTGGAGTTTTATTCATCAGTTCGGAAGGGAAACAAATCCCTTATGCTTTGCGGTTAAGCTTCCCAACCACCAATAACGAAGTGGAATACGAAGCCCTAATAGCTGGACTTCGCCTCGCGCAAAACCTTCAGATACAGGCCATCCAAGTCTACAGTGACTCCCAGGTCATAGTGAGCCACGTCCTCGGAAAATACGAAGCACGAGATGAAAGGATGAAGAAGTATCTCCACAAGGTTAGAACTTTACAAGAAAGCTTCTCATACTTCGACTTGATGCGAATCCCGAGAGATGAAAACGACCGAGCTGATGCATTAAGCAAGCTCGCGTCGTCGTCCACAGCCTCTCCGGTAGAAGAAGTCACGACCCGAAGTATAGACGAAGCCGAAGTGAACGCAATAATCGATGACGAGCCGAGCTGGATGACACCACTTCAGGATTATTTAGAAAGAGGCGAACTCCCTGATGATAAAATTGGAGCTCGGAAGCTTCAGAACAAATCAGTCAAATATGTCCTAGATCGGGGAGTATTGTACAAAAAATCCTATCTTCAACCTCTTCTAAGGTGTGCAGGACCCAATCAGGCGGACTACATCTTACGCGAAGTGCACGAAGGATCCTGTGGCAGTCATGTCGGAGCTCGGGCTTTAACCAGAAAGATTATGAGATGGGGATACTATTGGCCGACCATGCTACAAGACGCAGTCGACCTCGTCAGAAGATGTCCGAAATGCCAAATTCATGCAACAATAACGAGGGTACCTCAAACCGAGCTGACCACTATGCAAAGCCCCTAGCCCTTCATGCAATGGGGGATAGACATCGTCGGTCCCTTTGAGCAGGCCCCCGGCCAACTACGATTCCTAATAGTCGCCATCGACTATTTTACGAAGTGGGTAGAGGCCGAGCCTCTTGCAAAAATTACGAGCAAAAAGGCCCTCAACTTCGTTTGGAAGAGTATAGTTTGTCGCTTCGGTATACCTCACATCCTCGTCTCGGACAATGGGACTCAATTTACGGATAAGGCATTCAAGGAATGGTGTGACGAGCTCAATATCCAGCAAAAATTCACCTCGGTAGCGCACCCTCAGGCGAATGGTCAGACTGAAGTCACAAACCGGACAATAGTCAAAGGTTTAAAGACTCGTCTCGATAAAGCCAAAGGAGATTGGGCTGAAAACTTACCCCAAGTCCTATGGTCCTACCGAACTACACCTCGGACATCCAATGGAGAAACACCATACAGCCTTGTCTATGGAACCGAGGCAGTAATCCCAGTGGAGATCGGCTTGCCGAGCCCCCGAACTATAAACTTCACAACCGATGCCAATGAAGAAGGCCTCCGAACTAATTTGGATTTGTTGGAGGAAAAACGAGAACGAGCCTACATACTAGAAGCTCGGTACAAACAACAAGTAGCTCGGTATTACAACAATCGAGTGAAACATCGACAGTTTCAAATAGGCGACCTCGTTCTCAGGAATAATGAAGTTAGCAAGTCAAAGAAGCTCGGTAAACTTGAAGCCACCTGGGAAGGTCCGTATCAAATCCAAGATGTCCTCGGCAAAGGCTCATACAAGCTCGTCCACTTATCTGGGGAGCCAATACCCCGAACTTGGCATATTTCCCATTTAAAGAAATATCATTTGTAATTCATGTAGTTTGAATTTTATTAAGTTCTTTTGTGAAATATTTTTTGTATACTTGCTACATTAGATCTAAGTCGAGCTAAAAACTCCAAATTGAGAGTAGCAGTCAACCACGCGAGGGGACCACTCCTATCGATTACATCGACAAACAAAGAACTTCAAAGCCTAAACTTCGTCCCTAACCGAAGTGGCTACCCGAAGTCTCAAAACTTCGCCTTCAACCACCTGAAGTCTCCAAACTTCGCCTTCAGGCGAAGTAAAACTTCGGTGTCGAACGAAGCTATTACGAAGTACGAGCCAGTCATCACAAATCGAAGCAAACTTGATTACACAAATTAAGTAGAGCATTAGAGAAGTAATGACAAGTAAAGTTGTATTTTATTTTATAAAGTACATATTACAATCAGCTTGGAGGATCTGAGCCCGGAGACCTACTACTGTAACTAAGGTACTTCTCCACGAAGCCCAGACCCGAGCTCGAACTGGCACCACCATGACCGAGCACCGAATCCAAAAAGGCCATCCCCTCACCACGGCCAAAACCACCTCGGCCTCGACCTGAAGGTGCAGATCGACCTCGGCTTGGAGGCACAGCTCGACCTCGGCCGCCTGAAGCGCGCCGCCCTCCACCTCGAGACATGATGGCAAGGGTCTCTTCTCGAGTTCGACCCAGAGTAAGGGGAAGGGCGCCAGCCGAACTCCTTTCCTTCTGACCTGAAGAGGAAGCCTCGAGTGAAGCCTTCTTAGCCTCGATCCACCTCTTCAGCTTCGGGTTCCTCTTCTGAATAATTTTATACATGGATCCGAGCTTGAGGAGCGCCTCTTCCTGCTCGCGAACTTGCCAGGAGTCATCGCCGTACCTTTCTCGGTACTCCCTCGCTCGAGCTCGGACCTCCTTTATTTGTGTAGAGACCTCGTATATGGTTAGGCCACCGCTTCTATGTATACGTTCTTCATACTCTTCGTGCTCCTCGCCTATGGCCTTAAAAGTCTGCAGATCGTCCTTGACGTTCTGGAACTTGTCTTCCAGCTCCAGAAACTTCGCATGCTCTTCGTCAAGTTTCTCCTGAGCTGACCTAAGCTTCGCCTCGAGCTCGGTCTCGATGTTGGTAGCTCGGCTTTTCCAACACGCGACCTCGACCTCGGCAGCCTCGGCAGCACGACGAAGCTCGTTTATTTGTTGTTCAAAACGCGAAGTATTGGAGACATCAAAAGCAGGCTACAGCAACAAAAATTAAATAGTTCAGCACAGAGCGCAGTTCAAAAACATATACTTTATATATACATGTGGAAAAAGCGCCGCCCTAGCGGCGACGTGATACAAACTAAAAAAGAGAAGAGAAAGCTAACTATCGCCCACCTCGGGCTCCTCAACGCCGCCCTCACCGCCGCCCTCACCGCCTCCCTCCTCGGCCTCGGCCGGCCGCCTCCTCGCCAGATCGGCGATGACAGCTTCGAGACTGTCATCCCGATCCGCAGGGCAGCGGCGAACTGCCTCCTCGGAGAGCGGAGCCCTCTCCCGCGCCAGCCTTTCGACCACCGGGATCACCGCGGTGTGTTCCACGAGTACTTCGGCGTACTCCTGCAGCATCTCTTCCTTTGACATCACCTCATACCCGTACTTGACTTTGTCAAGCTCGGGGTAATCCTGGGCGACACGGTCGAGCGCTGCCGAAGTAATCGGAGTACTCATGGCACTCACCAGATGCGCCGCCACTGTGCCGAAGTACTTGGAGCGGAAGATCCGCTCGGCGAGGGCTCGGAACACTCCACCCTGCTCCGCCGCCATCCGGGCCACCCTCTCCTTCTCCTCGGCAAGCTCCTCCCTCAGCCTTGCCGCCTCGGCCTCCGCCGCCGTCGCCTTCCGCTCCGCCGCGAGCAGCTCGACCAAAGTTCTGGCCTCCTGCTCCTCCGCCCTCGCCGCCTCGGCCTTTGCTCCCTCGAGCTCGGCTCTCAGGGCCCTGAACTGGTCGACCCCGCCGACGATGAAGCTCGAGAGGGCACTCAGCCCGTCCAGTGCCACATCGGCCTCCTGCACAGGATATGTTAATACAGAACAAAGAAAAGAATAGAAGTAAAGACAAACTTCTTCCACTCACCTCGGGGAACGAAGCCATACGAGCCTCCCCCGACCCGGATGCCCGAGCATCCGGGCCCCTCGCCTCCTCCCTCCGAGGCTCCTCCAGATCGATCACGGGTGGAGTCGCCTCGGCCTCCACCATCTCCGCCCTCTCCCGGCGCGGCATCTCCTCGGCGGCCGAGGTGACTCTCGGCCTCTTCTTCTTCTTCTTCCTCAGCGCGGCTTGAAGAACCTCGGGATCCACTGCAGAAGAAAAACAAAGCATTAAAGTCCAGTTCAGACAAACGAAGTCAAAGTGCTAGTTCGGATAACGAAGACAAACTACACTACGGAGCCTCACCCGGATCCACGTCGGCCAGGGCGTCACATGGGCTCAGCCCAAGCCTCGACAGCTCCTCCTCGGCGTAAGTCCTTTTGACGGCGCCGAGGTCCATCAAGCTCGTCTCGAGCTCGCCGACGGGATCCACCCTCAGTTGAGGGCCGAACTTGGCCACCGACCAGCCGTAGAGGGGCACACCTTCAGCTCGGCAGAAGAAAAATTTCTTCTGCCAATTCGACACCTTGGACGGGGTGACCAACTTAAATTTATTTACTGGTGAAAGGTAAACCCACCCAGTTGGCCCCCGCTTCACTCTAAAAAAACGGAGTAAAGACTCCAGTGACATCGGCCCACCTCGGCGACCGACCTCAACGCAAAAACCTACTACCTGCTTAATGGAAGCAGGCGCAAACTGACCCAAGGGAAGCTCAAATCTATCCAAAAGCTCTACAAAAATAGGGTGTAAAGGAAAACGAAGACCAAAATTGAGGTAATCTTCATAAACAGTGAAAAAACCTACAGGAGGAGAGCAACCTCTATCCTCCTCCCTAGGTAAAATAAGCTCTGCAGACTCGGGAAAACAAAATTTTCTCGCAAGATTGGACATGTGGGATTCACTCATAATGGAGGCGCACTCTAAGGCAGCCTCCGACCCAGCCAACGGCGGATACTCTATCAGTCTAGGTACAGGGGGTAAAGCCGCTCGGGTAAAGACCCTCACGGTGGCCCTCGCCAGAACACTCCTAAGCGGCGACGGAGATTCAACAATCTCCCTACCGCTTGGAGTGTGAGAAGAAGAAACAGAGAAAGCAGAAGAGGAAGTGGAAACAGCAGCCATTATAGCACAGTACTTACTTGTTGAGAAAATTTGAAGGATTTACTTCTCGAAGATTGAAGTCGACAATGGCAAAGAGGTTGGAAGCTTTTTGCAGGAGAAAAAAAGATACTAGGGTTGCGAAAAGTGAAAAGTGTTGGTTAGCTTCCAAAGGAAGCCTTTATAGACGTCAAATCACCTTTTCCCAACCGCCTCTTTTTCAAAATCCCGCCCCTTCAGCTCCTCCAACAGAAAAGCGACGCGTGTCACCCACGACCCTCTACAACAGCTGTCTCCCACCACCACTACTTCTACCTCGGCTACAGCCAGAGAGTTATTTCTACCTCGGCTACAGCCAGAGAGTTATTTCTACCTCGGCTACAGCCAGAGAGTTATTTCTACCTCGGCTACAGC
>JAPKLX010000004.1:6941355-6985951 GCA_026898415.1 Leonotis leonurus | reverse complement strand
CTTGTGTTCTTATTCTATTTGTTATTGTTATTGTTCTTCTTCCACCGCTCAAAACCCAACATTACATTTTTTAGTATGAATCGTATCGAATCGTACCATTCATACGTGATACTTAATTTTATTAAACTGTATATACATATGAATCATATGAATTGTATCGAATCGTACGATTCATACATGATACTTAATTTTATTAAAGTGTATGTACGTATGAATCGTATGAATAAATATTATTCATACCTTTCATACCAGTCGTACCATTCATACAATTAAATTTAAGTAGAAGGGTATTTATGATAATTCACATTCAAAATGGCTAGGATTTAAATAGTGTTATGTTTGTGGCTATTATTTGTGTTTTACTATCTTCTTTGGCTAGTTTATATAATTAACTCATTTTATATCGTGAAACTTGAGGGGATAGTACATTTTTCAAATCAGAGGCTATACTCATATATTTGGGAGTTACGTTTCAAATTATCCAAATTCTAAACCCGGCTGCTCGGCCGAAGCCTATCGCAATAGAGAGAGAATTTAGGTCGGCCCAATATTTATTTGGGCTGCATAAATCTACTCCAATTTAAACCAAACCTGTATAAGGTAACCAAGCTTGGAATCATCTTCTTTCATGGTTTAATTAACCGGTAACGGATATTTTCGAAAGTTAAGAATCGAGAACTGGCTTATTTTTCGAAAAATTGGTTCCCAGTTCGGTATCGATTCTTTCCGAGAATCGGTTACCAATTGCAATTGACACCCCTAGTTTCAGTCAAAACCATTTCCAAATATTTCACAGGTGAAGTTTAGTTATCTGATAAACACTCATTTTAGCTATATTTTAATAGTCTTATTATTATTTATTAATTTATTTTATTATTTATTTTGAGTCGTTTTTAGTTTATACCATTAATTTCTTGTTTACGTTTAATTTCTTTATTTTTTTGTATTTTCCGTGTTTTATATGATCATGAAAAGGGTGAATTGGAAAGTATAGGATTGAAGCTCGTCTCGATAGGAGTCCGTAGCCACAAATGCGGATCCAAAATAGTATTGAAACAAAGAAAAACGAGTCAAAATAAAATTGGTGCGCAGCACATAAAAATACTTCATAAATCATTTTTGATAATAAGTCTATTAACGCAAGTTCACCCAGTATAAAATTAAGAACAGATATATGAGATTAAGTTTGTACTCCCATATCTCACCAAATTAGTCTTTTATTCGTTTCTTTTTTTTTTCATTAAAATGATGGGCCAAACCAGCGCCCATTAGGTTAGAAGAAATTTTGGGTCGTCCCAAAAATCAGTAGGACTACACAAATAAAGTACACTAACTAATTAAACAGGACAAAAATAAATAAAACTGTAACATAATGATAATAATTATTATTATTATATTTATTCAAATAAAATCATTCCATGCATGAGAGAGCGTACAATTTATTGAATTAAAAAAGCATTAATTAAGTAACATAGAGTCTGATTTTGATTATTTATGAAGATATATTGAACCACGATTGCCTCTGCAAATATTTTACAGTAGGCAGATCTAACTTAAACGCAGCGGCGAGATAACTGGCGTTAACGGCAGGAGTGGCGGCGAAAACATTATCGGGGATATAAATAAAGCCTGGATTCTGGCTGTTTGAGGCAACATATATAACAGTGTTTCTCTTGACCACATTTCGCATAGTGTAAATGAGTCCCACTGGTATGATGAAAATATCACCTACTTTTAGAGTTTTTTTGTAATATTTATAGTCTGGGGAGGAAGTTATGAATCCCACCTCTAGCGCACCTTCCACCACCATCACCACCTCCGACGCCCTCTGGTTGATGTGCGGCGGGATAAACCCACGTGGCGCAAAATCGGCACGAGCAAACCTCAGACCGAGGCCGTTAAAGCCAGGCACCGTGTCCACCGAGGCGGCAGTGATGCCGACTCCGTATGGATTTGAGGTGTTTGCTGGCACATTCAGACCTTCCATGTAGAAATCATCGGCTGTAACTGTTTTTGGGTCCTTGCATGGGGCTGCATCAAAATTATTTTTATCACGTTTATTAATACCAAAATATCTATTTTTATAATTTTATATTATCAAAAGGAAAAAAGAAATGATACCAAGATAATTAAATAAAACTAGATATGTATGGAGCAATACTAAGGCAAGCTTATTTTGCAATATACACAAATAGTTTCTTTACCTTTGCCTGTATAATCTGCAACACAAAAATCTTGGAGGGGACTAGGATCGAAGGCGAGGGAGATACACATACAACTGATGAGGGTTATTAATGTAATCAACATCATATAATTTGTAGCCATTATATATATTTTGATTTTCAAGAATATTAATGAATGAAATTAAGCATCCACCTTCTTTTTATAGAGGTGTTCCACTAAAATCAACATCCTTGCAATTACTATTATTTCATTATTGTTTTGACCTCCTTGACACAATAAAAATTATTTAGTTGCATGTAAGTATACTCCTAAAATTCAAAAAAAAAATATGAAAATTGATAAGGAATTAATAGATAATCAAACTATGTATATTTGTTCTCATTCAAGACGTTGCTTTATGGTGTGTTGATTTGATTCAGTGATTCATGTCACTTGTGTTTGTAATATATATATTTATCATAGAAAGTGATTTTGTGGTGGGAAATAAGAAGCAATCTTGATCGTCTATAATTGAGATTCTATGACACACAATTAACTGTTTAATTTTGAATTTTAAATGAATAAAATATTATATAATTATGATTAGAAGGATATTAATATAATTATACCATAATAGAGAAAATTATATTTTCTTATTTTATATCTCACCTCACACATCTCTCTTATATCTTCCTATGTGATATCTTTACCTCACACATCCTCTCTCCTCTCTATATTATCTTCTCTTTCAATTTCTCTTCAATCGATGAGGATGTCGATGGCCATGACGATGATGCGGAAGAGCGGAAGCGCAGCGGAAAAGGGTGGCTCGGTGAGGATGGCGATGGCCTGTGGGGTGGGACAAAAGAGCAGCAGAAGCGCCGCCTCTGCCGCTTCACCTTCGGCTTCGCGAAGGCTGTCTTGCGGATGTGCTTCTCCACGATGCGGGCGTGGTCCGGGGCAGAATGTGGCAAACATTGTCGTGTGGAATTTGAAGGACGTAGGTTTTGAGGGGGCGCGGCCAAGAGGAGGCTGCGGCAGAGCGACTTCGCACCGTTCGCAAAAAAGATTATTGTAATCAATAATTACATTCCTTATTTTAGAACACCGCATAACTTATTTTGTGGTATAATAATGCTTAATTATTATATATAATTCTAATTATTATATAACGTAATCAATAATTACATTGTTTATTCTAGAACAACGTATAGCTTAATTTGTGGTATAATAATGCTTAATTATTATATAAAATTCTAATTAGAATATACTGTGAGCAATAATTACATTGCTTATTTTAAAATACCGAATAGCTTATTTTGTGGTATGATAATGTTTAATTATTTTATATAATTCTAATTAGAATATACCGTAATCAATAATTACATTGCTTGTTTTATAGTACCACATGGCTTATTTTGTGGTATAATAATGCTTAAATTATTATATATAATTCTACTTATAATATATTGTAATCAATAATTACATTGCTTATTTTAGAACATGGCATAGCTTATTTTTTGGTATAATATTGCTGAATTATTATATATAACTGAATAATGTACCAACTGCTTAATTAGGGGAAAAGATAGAGTTTGAAATTTTAAATGCACTTTATCTTGTTTATTGGATTTTATTTGAAAAGATAGCATATTTTTTGGTATAATATTGATTCACATTATATAACATCGATGAGTAGATAAGTAAAAGAATACACATTTTTATGATACTAGTTTAAATATTACTATATGATTATTACGAAAATGCTCACCCGCCCGCGGCGGGCGGGGTTAATGCGCCCATGAATGATGTGGCATGCCATGTAGATATATATTAAATTCTTAATATTTTTTTTATTAATTATCACTTTCCGACTAGGGTTCATTGGTTAGGGTATAATTTAATACTATTCAATAAAAATTAATAATAAAAAATAAATTTAACAAAGAAATGAAAATATAGTAACTCACATGTTGATGTGGCAATGACGTGGCATTGCCACATCAGCCGCGGGCACATTAAGATGTGCCCGCCGCGGGCGGTGGAGCATTACTGATGATTATTAATATATTATATTATACATAAAATATATCTATTTTATGTATAATTAATAATCACTTTTCTAAAAACAGTTATAGATACTCATATAGATTATATATGCATCCACATTCCACACAGCCAACTAAATTAATAAAATTCGGTCAAAGCTACTAAAAATTGTCAACTTTTTTCATTTGGGAATTTAATAACAGACCCTAATTAATAAATTAGTGAACTCTCATTAATAAATCTTAATTGAGAATCAGTAAAATCTAATTAATAACCCCTAATTAATATACTCTAATCTAAAATTAGTAAACTACGATTAATAAAATATAATTAATAATTATAACTACAATTAGGCAACCCTAATTGTGAATTAATACACCCTCATTTGGAATTTTCGAACTCTGTAAAACATTAATAAATCTTAATAAGAAGAATAATAATCTGATTTCATTTGTTCCAACTTCTATATAAGTCACTAGTATATAAACACATATTTAGCTATCTATATAATAATATTAAAAAAGTAGGTAATATACTTATAATATACTTTTTCTAAATTTATAATTGCTACTACTACACTAAAAAAAACTGTTCCCACGATTAATAGAAGTTGGTTTTCTTTCTTCAACGATCAATTGGGCATCAGTGTTAATAATATAAAAAGTTGGCTACTATTTTCTTATATATATATATAGTATATATTTCTATGATTAGTTTTTTGATTGATAATATGAAAATGGCTAGTTTAATTAATATTATAGATTTAATAACATTTTAGAACGATGAACACATGTTTTTATGTCAATAGTTTAATTAATATTATATAATTATTTATTTATTATGTTATACTTAAAATATATCTATTTTAGAGATATGCAGCAATAAAATAGCTATATATAGTTATATGCATATATACGCTCAGCCAAAGCTACTAAAAAATTGTCAACTATAGGTGGTTGGAAATTTAATAGGAATGTCATAGACCTTAATTAATTAATGAACTCTCATAAATAAATCTTAATTGATAATCAGCAAAATCTAATTAATAAACCTTGATTAATATACTCTAATTTAAAATTAGCAAGCTTTAATTAATAAAATTTAATTATTAATTATAACTAAAATTAGGCAACCCTAATTGTGAATTAATACACCCTAATTTGGAATTTTCAAGCTCTAATAAAACATTAATAAAATCCTAATAAAAAATTAACAATGTGATTATTAAATAGAATAATGTTATCGTTAAAATATTGGGAATTAAATATGAAATTATTTAATATTGATAACAATAAAAATATATGTGAAACCGAAAATGAATCATGAACGGACATCAATTGGTAGCGCAATTTGATTATATAAAATTTCTTATATACATTCGTCTACATTCTTCTAAATGTTGAACTTAAAATTAAATCTACACTCACCGAGACTTTACCGAACTTTCAGTTTAGCATATCGAAAATTACTTCTCACGCAAACACTCAAACTAAAATATATAAATATGAAGTGGCATTTTTTATTAGTACAAACAAAATAAATTATGCAAATAGTCAATAATTTTGATCGTGGCAACACTCCAACATATTACATGTCTGAATCCTTGTTAGATACTCCCTCCATGCATGAAATACTATTTATTTTTTTGAATATGGTCCAATAAAATACTCACTATCTTAAACATTACATATACTTTACTTTGATGTCTCATTCTCTACTAAAAATACATTTTTCAATTTTTTTATTAAAATTCGTGTCGACTCTTTCACAACATATTTTTTATAGACGAAGAAAGCACTTATCTTGCCCATCTTGACATTTTCTAACATTGATTTGTAAATAATTAGTTATTTCCTTATGGAGATATATTTTTTCTTCGTTGTCAAATGTCCATGCACATATCATACAAAAAATACGTCCCAGTGTTGTAGTAGACCAAACTGTCAAATATACATTAAGGCCTTTTTTGATAGGTAAGATATGATAGGATTACATTAAATTATCTTATCAAATAATGTATTTGGTAGCAAATGTGATTAATATATTAGCCCGCTATGAAACATTAGGCTCGTGCCAAAATCACATTTTTCTCCTATATTTTTAATCATAAGAAAGTGGTGAAATTAAAATAATCCTTATACACTATACAAATTTAATCTTATCATGTTATATCCTATCTTAACTACCAAACATGTCCTAACTGTCAACAACACTTAATGCATTTTTATGCACAAAATAATTGAAGAATATTAGTGTAAAAAGGCCAATTAATAATAACTCGAGATTAATAATGTATGTCTAAAAAAGAACTAACTAAAAATAATTGAAGAATGTTTTACACTACAAAGATACTAATATTTATAAAATTGAATATAATAATTGAAGTATCGTGGACTATTAAGTGACGCATGACAACGCTAAGTATTTTAATTAAACATCTTATTTAATGAGTATGAAACAATACCATTTTAGGTGGCGACATTGAATGAATCAGTGTTAAAATTATAATTATAATTTATTCAATAAGTATAAAATAATCATTTTAAATTATAGAATGTCGTTCAAATAAGACACTCAACATCGACACGTTAGCTATTAATCGTCCATGTATATTTTAATTTTTATGTTTAATTTCAAAAAAGTTGGAAATTCGTATATTGGATGAAATTCTTTCTTTATATTCAATTTCAAAAATAAAAATGTCAGTACATATATTGTAGAATAGATTATTTAGTTTGTGAGAAATTCCAAAATTATAAACAGTACTCCTGGGTCTTACCAAATAAAGTAGGGTGAGATGCACTCATTTATGAAGAATTATTAGTGGGTTAATATTAGTAGCAGTATTAGTATTAGTGTATTAAAATACTTATATTTATATTTTCATTTTCATTAATCTGAATCTGGTTTTACAGTAACGAAATGCTGAACTCGAATACTTGGATCCAAAAGTGAGAGTGAGAGCATGGCATTTGGCCAGCCGATACACCGTACCTTCATAATTTACACCGTCAGTATTGCAAGGATAGTTGGGTACACCGTACCTTCCACTTACCAACCAAACTGAGATCCAAAAGTGAGAGAATGGCATTCGAGATTCCTCAAGTTCAACTGCACCACCGATACTTTTTACCGTTAGTATATACCAATGCCATCAGCAACAGCCTACTACATGTCCGCCTTCTTATATTTTTAGTTTAAGATGTGGATACAAGCTTCGAAATAGATTGTGTTTGAAGTTTTTAAGAACTCACCATCACAGCTGTTCCTGTTTCAGCAAATCTAGGAATGCAAATAAGTCTCACCATTTGCCCATCAGATCCTGCAGTTTAGCACAGCCTATTGTATTTCATTGTAGTCCAGAAATCTATACAATAGTTGGAAAGATAATAATGTTCTAAAACATTCATTACCTTTGATCATGCTAGCCTCAAACTTGTCTTGATTACCAACAAAGTAGACATGAGGACACGTCTCAATAAAAAATGGATCTCTATCAGTAAAGGGATAACACCCTGCAGTGAAGAGGAATGATGCTTAATTGCACTAATGCATAAACATATACACTTGTGGAATAAAAATACCATGATCAGTTCACTTGGCTGTAGGATCTCTGAAAACGCTAAATCCTTCATTAACATACTTGAACTGCTTAACTAGTACTAAAGCTTGATTTCTTTGTCTAACCAGTCACTTATACATCATACATATATATGAAAGTTATAGAATTGAGCCATTGACACTAGAAATTGCACAAAGTAAGACAAATATTGCATGGAGCAGCATTAACCATTAACCTAGTGTATTTGGGGCTGTTGGTGCAATGTGTCTCCATCTTAGCGTCCTTTCCAGGAACTCAAGTCTGTTTCTAGCATCAGAATATTTTGCAAGATCATTAACATTCTGACCTGATGTCCCAAGAAACCTGAAGAAAACACAAGATTACAAAATTGTCTACTTATAATGAAAATTCAGTTCAAATGCAATTCCTACCTCACGTTGTCAAGCTCAAAGGAATGAGGGTTAGTGCAGGATCTGAAAGTGTTAAAAGCTGCTGATCCAGGAAAAAGGCATTGGTGCAAAGACTTACAAAAATGGGAGAAAAAGCTTATAGTTAATAATGATAGTCTGTATATGAATCAGATAGACCGAGAACTGTGATAAGCTTAACAGACACCTGCTGAGGTAACGCGAAATTTGCTGGGTCATGTTCTCCTGGCATTATATCTACAGGTATACCCGCTGCAATCTGCAATTAGAAGAGATTAAAATTGTAGCTTGTCAGAATGTGTTTAAGAAGATGTATAGACAACAACCTGAGTCAGTAGGATATCAAGCTCTTTTATGGGCTCAGACAGTTTCGACTGATCCCTAGAACTCAAGTTCTGCAAAAAATAGGAGAAACAAAGCAACAGGAAGATTAGTAACAAAAAAAAGTAAATGGGCACTCTATTAGTCTATTTTGATCGGACCACAGTTCTTCAAGAAAATTCAACATACATTCTTAAGCTGAAAATGGTAATGTCTATCCACATTTTATTTCATTACTTATGGTAGAACCGTAGAACTATTAGGGATAAATATTTGAAGATATTGAGTGCTTCAGAATTTAGCAAGCAAAATTCAATGCCAAATTCAAAAATGGTTAAAGAGGAAAGAAAATTTGAAAAAATGGAGGTTCTGAATGCCTTTAGTTCTTTGACATTAAAGAGAGACATTTTTCTTCATTTATAGTATGATCTAGGATTTTGAACAATTCTCTCTCAACTTGTCTCAAAGTCATCCCATACTAGTATAAGCATTTAAAATAAGTGATCAAAGTAATTCCTCTTGAAAGTGACAAAAAATTCATAATGTCTGGTTCAACCATTATTGATATCTTCATACGTGACAAAAAACAAGGTAAAAGCTCGTGACAGGTGTAATGTGTGTGCTTGGAGGATAATCTGCCTGCTCATACAAAATTCGTCCATGCATGATGCATCAGATGCAACCAAAAATTTAAATTAGAAAATAAACTTTAGAAGTAAATTATCAAGAGAACTACTTTTTGGAAGGATCAACTTTCCATAGACTAATGAGCATAAAAAACATACCTGTCCATTAACAAGCCCACGAGGAAATTCAACAGAATTCCCAGCAACAATAACTTGAACAATCTGAGCTACCATTCTTTGTTCCTGATGCAAATGCGAATTTCATAATCGTGAAAATCAGATGCATCACCAATTAGTTAAGAATTCCCAGATAGGCGATAAAGAGCAGAAAATAAATATGCTACCTTTTCATCTCCTAAATGTCCAGTTATATGGTCTATTAAGAGCTGGAAATGGAGAGGATTCGCAGAGCTACTCCCAACACTCAATCCCGATACAAAGACAACAAGTTTATCTTCACCTGTTCCATTTAATTGTATGCATGTAAGTTGCATGGATCCATCATCAAGATGTATAATGAAAATGAGTAGAGCTTAGACAAGTAAGACTGTCGTGAATTGAAGTGACATGAAAGTGATGCAGTTTCTACCGGAGTTAAATGGACGGTCTATCTGGTGAGGAAGGCCAGCTTCCAAGACCTCTTCAACCAGAAAGTCTCCAGCCCCTGTTTCTTTTCCATGGAGTGCAACCACTATCCCTACAGATATTTCAGAACAGAAAACAAAGATTAAGATTTTACTAGAAACAAAATAAATTCACTTACTCGACATTCACTTCCCAACTACCAGCAATTTATACAGGCAGAACAGTAATATATATAGATGGAAATGCAGACTACTTAAAAAGTGAAAAAATATTCTTCACAAAATCTTTGGAAATAGGTAGCAGACAAGAGATAAATCAAGTCAGTTTCGACTGCCTACTCTGATATTCGAAGGCAGTTATTCTTACCTGTCACGTATACAGAAGGCAAAAGAAGTTCCCCACGAAGTTTAACTCTTCCACTCTCATCTTCAAGAATTAGATAGTCATCCGAATGGATGAAATTGCGGGGTATTACAAGTGGGGTTGCTGACCTCTGCGTGTCATACATAAGAAAAAGAATTGAGATGGTGAATTAATCTTAAGATTGCCAAAAGAATGAAGAAAATTATACACATTATAGGCAGTCCATCAATAATGATCCTACCTCCTTTGAATACTCATCAAGTATAGAAGGTTTTAACTTCATGTGCTTATAAAGGGTTCCAACAATAACACACTCCTTTCCTTCCTCCAGTCCTAGCACAGTACAACCTGCAGCAAGTATAAGTGAAGTATATTTCAATCCATAAGCTCGACACAGCTAAGCGCTTCTATATATGAAAGCCTAACCATACTTGTTGATATGCGAGTTCATATTTCTATGTTAAGATAAACAAGAACATAGACTAGCACACGTGTCAGCAAAGTTATAGAAATGTTACGCATTTTATGCTAAAATCTAAGGCAATGCCATTAGCGGCTCCAATCATGACGCAGCTTTATAAAATATCTTAAGTGTTCCACACTTATAACAGAAACTCGAGAAAACAAAGCGTGGTTGATGCCAAACATTTAAATGATCGCTTCTACACGTTTCACCTAGTTCATATAGAGGTGGTTTGGTTTGTGTGATAGGATTGATAGGATTAATAAAATTATAAGTTTTAAATCTCTACCTTCTTATCCATAATTCTCCATCTCCTTATAAATTCAATCTATTTTTTATGCTCCTTAATCAATCAAATATTTGATTACATAATCAAGCTTCCTTTTTTGAATTAGTAAACTCGGATAAAGGACAAAAGAAAATAAAGATTTATTAAAACATTAGAAAAAAAGAAAATTTCAAAATGTTCTAATAGCTATTCAAATTTATTGAAATTTTATTTGGAATCCTTTTATTCGCGAGGAACTGAATGAGAAGAAACTCTCACGTCCAGCTCTGTAGTAGAGATGGAATTTCGAAATAACCATCAACTATAATCCCAAAAGAACTAGATTCCGTAAACAACACAGAGGAAGAATGAAGGGAATATCTTATTAAGGGAATCATATTTGTTTCGGTAAATATTTGCCTGCAAAAACCTTTCTTTTTTGAATTAGTAAACTCGGATAAAGACAAAAGAAAATAAAGATTTATTAGAACGTTATTAATCTAAGAATTTGAGTGATTAAGAAACATAAAAAATAAATTCATAAAGAGATGGAGGATTATGGATAAGAAGGTAGAGATTTAAAGTTAATCTTATTAATCCTATCAATCCTATTACACAAACCAAACCAAACCACCCATTGATTTTTCAAGAGATGAAAGACAAAGACCAAAATCCCCGTCTAAGCAAAAGCACGTAAATTCACAGAAAACAAGAGATTAAATTCAACAAGATAAGGAATTTCACTCGGAACCCGAAAAAAATTTATACTTGGCACATGAGGCTTCCAAGTGGGTAAAAGGGAGTAAAGCATAGTTCTCATAAGGTGAAGCCTTGCAAAGTAAATTTGACTGTATTGCTGCCCTCTGTAAGTCTCCTTCGATATCACAAAGCTCTCGTCCTGCAAACAAAAATCCCCAAAAATAAAGTTAGTTAAATAGTTCGAAAAACAAAAAAAAAAAGAACAAAATAACGATTATTTCATAGGAGAGAAAATTGAGATAACGCAAAGAAGAAAACTGTCAAAGAAAATACCACGAAAATGAGAAAGAAAGAATTTCACTACTCGGGTTTACCAGAGATTTGTATATCGATTGTCTCCTCTGCAGCAACACATTTTCTGAGTCCAACTCCATGGCGGGAAATACTAAAGTGCGAAAGTGAAAAGGCCCTAGCTTAAAAGGAGGAATAGAACTGGGGCCGGTACTGTGAAAATTAAAAGTGAGAGGATCAATATGTAAATAACGTATTCTCGAGTGGTCAAACGGTGAAATCGTTAGATTTGGGGGGTCAACTGTGATTTATTCCCCAGATCATGGGTTATTCCGTTTACTTTGACTGAAGAGAAACCTCTGCAGCTCCAAAGACTCAAAGATTGCGCGTGCATATCAGTCAGTATCTGTATGTATGCACATATATTGTGTGCGTGTGATTTTCAATCTTGAATTTCTGACACACGCAGTGAAATGGATAACCGTTCGCGTCTTCCGCAAACGAAGTACCAAAACGCGGCGTTCGACTACACCAAGCTTGCTGCCGATTCTCCGGGATCTTACACCGGCGATTTCAGTTTTGGAGAGAGCGCCGATCGCCGATTTGCATACTCCCGCCAAGCGTCTTTGCGTCAAAATACCACCGTCGAGCCTCACAGGACGCAGCATGAGCTGACTCGTAATGTGTCTAGCATTGATATTCCACCCGGAAGTTATTTTCCGGATTATAGGTTCTCGAAATCGAAGGATGTGGATGTTAGATTTCCGGCGTTCTCGTTGGTTTCATTGATTTTGGGAGGATTGAGGTCTGGAAACAAGCAGATGAGGCGGTTGTTCGTTCTGATTTCGCTTAACGTCGCGTATTCTACAGCCGAGTTGTTCATCGGCCTCTTCTCCGGTCGTATTGGTATGGAAGTTAAGGTTTCTCTTATTGTGTTTTTATGTTGAATTATGAATAAACTGACTTCTTTTGCTATTACTAATTATTGGTTTGTGTTTGAAAGAAGTAAATATGTTTTGACATAGCAAGAATTGGATGTGTAAAAGAAATTATGCGGTGTAAATTGAGTTTAAAATATTTATCTTGCTTGGTTATAAGGATATAGTATAATGAGAATTTGAATTCTGATTTTTGCTGCTTCTGTTATTGTTGCACAGAGGTCAACGAGCGTTTGCAATATAGCTATTTTGCTATTGGCTGAGTGTTCTTGATATTTGAATTTATACGGCTACTATTGAATCAACTGCTACACGTGTTTAGAGACCACTAGATTTGAAAACTCAATATAGTAAATGAGTTACTAACTGTGAATTGTATATGCGATGAATTCATGAAGCTTTTGGGAGTTTAATTGGTTGGTTTCTTGTTTTTCATTGATAATGTTTTATAGTTTAGTGATTTGTGTATGTGGTTTCAGGTTTGGTATCTGATGCATTTCACTTAAGTTTTGGCTGTGGCCTACTGACATTTTCATTGTTTGCAATGGCTGCTTCTCGGCAAAATCCAGACTTCACTTACACATATGGGTATGAGTTGTAATATCTAAGCTTTACTCTCACTCAACCTATTCTGTTTAGAACTAAAGCAGAGCTATAAATAAGGGATTCATCGAGACCTGGGGAATCCTGCCTTGCATTCCTTGGTCCCTCATGATCAGATGCGTATTTAAAATTCATTTAAATGGTTAATCTCTAAAATACAAACACAAATCCTGCAGGACTATATTTATGACTTTTGTATACATAGGACTAAAAAAGGAGTAAATAAATGATAATAGAATGTTTTTTTTAACAGGTACAAGAGGCTAGAAGTTTTATCTGCTTTTACCAATGCTGTAAGTGCCTTATTGCTTCTAGGCAGATTTTTTTTTTTCTGTCATTATTTGTTTTGAATCATCTGCAAGCATTTTCTTAATTCTATTTGTGCATTTCCCTAGCTTTCTTTTCTTTTTCAAATACTATATCTGTCTCTCGCTCTCACTCACTCACTTGTATGACGCTTGTTTAGACAGCTATTTCTTTTATTTATGTCGTTCTCCTTAGCTGTGGAAGCACTTCACGCCTTCATACAAGATGAGTCTGAACACACGTAAGTTGGCATATTTCATCATATTTCCAATATTTAAGGTTCTTTATTTTATCGTAGATTGCATGCAACTCATTCTGTTCTATGAAATTAAAATATTCATTTCACCTAATTCTTCAGTCAATAGATGATTAATCTGTATTTAAAGGTGAAATTGAACACTCTGGCCTGCCTAAGTTCTTAACTCATCATTCTTCCGATTATTGTCTAATGTAAATGGTTTATAGATAATGGAACAGTTACAATACTTCTTGAATCAGAAATATTCTGACATCGGTCATACTATTTGTGAATTTTGCACCCCGATCACAAACTAAAGAGTTAGAGTTCAACGGCATTATAACTCACCTTGAACACCTTGGAGCATCTTGAATTTGGCAATCCTGAGATCATAAGTTTATAAAACCTCTTTTTACAGTCTTTCTTGCGTAAATGTATGAGGATTTTTTTCAGATAAACAATACATGTAAATTACTTTTGGATGAGAGCTTTTTTGAACATCCAAGTATTGGGACTTCCATATGTTCATCATATGCATGTTTCTAATACTTAATATTTATTGCTGGGCGTGCTATATGTTAATAATGATCCCTGATCTGTATCATTTTCAGGCATTACTTGGTCATCTCAGCTGTCGCTAATTTGCTAGTAAATCTTATTGGAGTTTGGTTCTTCAGGAATTATGCCCGAATAAATATCGGTGCGCTTTGTGCCCTTGTTTGAATTATTTTCCTTTCAAACTGTCTTCATATATCTTGTTTGCCTTCTTTAACCAACATTAGTTAATTGCTTAAGATAGCACCCCATGTTTAATCTACGAGAACTAGAATAAATTTTGTGTAAAAACGCTTATATGATTACACTCTCTTATCGCCAATTTGTAGAAAATGTAAAGGCTATTTATTACCACAAATAGACATTCTACTAACCATGCAGTATTATTTGATGGAAATTGAAAAGATACTTGATATAACTATGCTAAAAGGCTGTGGTCAGCTGTCTACCCTCTATAGATACTTATGTTTTAGATATTTATAATATTTGAACTTATTGTTGCAGCTTACAGACAAGCTGAAGATATGAACTATCACTCCATTTTCTTGCATGTTCTGGCTGATTCCATTCGCAGGTATGATAAACTGTGCATCCTGTCCTTATCTCAAAATCTTTCTTGCTTGGAAATTTGTTCTTAGATTTAAGCTCCCATACATCATTTTTTTTCTCAGTGCAGGGTTGATCCTAGCATCCTGGATGCTTAGCCTTGGGTAATCTTCTTGCAATTTGCAGAAAATACAGTTCTTGATTTTTAGTCTTGCTTGATTGCTGATATTATACTTGAAACATTTGTTATAGGGTTGACAATGCTGAAGTCTTGTGTTTGGGACTAGTTTCAGTGACAGTATTTATGCTAGTCATGCCACTTTTTAAAGCTTCAGGCGGTGTCTTGCTACAAATGGCACCACCTAGCATCCCCCCTTCGGCCTTGAGCAAATGCTGGAGACAAGTAAATTCTGATAATTGTAGTCTTCATCTTCTCAAATTTTGCTATCCCGGATCACTTCATCATGCAAGCGTCCTCTTCCCATTTCTATTAGGTTAGTACGCATCAAGATATTACAGAGGCTTCTCAGGCTCGTTTCTGGGAATTGGTGCCAGGACACGTCGTGGGATCCATTTTACTACAGGTACGGTTCTCTATCTATATTCCTCATATGACCAATCTAATGATCTTCTGCGCTTATTGTTTACATTTCGTCTATTATTTAAATTGCTCAAGTGTGGACAGGTGAAGGCAGGAGTCGATGATCACCCCATACTCCAGTATGTACACAGTTTGTACCATGATCTTGGTGTGCAGGATTTGACCGTACAGACTGAGTATGCTTGAGTCACATTTTTGCACACTGTTAATTTCCTGAGGCTTGCTCAACATCGATGATTTACTGGTTGCAAACCAGGTTTTTATTCTGTTTTTGATAGACATTACACATATAGAGTGATTTAGCTGTACAACACTATTCATCTTATTTTTAATGTGAGGAGCAGGACAGTCTAGATTCTCAATTGCTTCCTTTTATCGTTTGGCTCGTAATTATTTGAAAATTTTGAAGATTTCACAACCTACATACATGAGCCTTTTATTGGACTAATAATTTGAATCTCTTCAATTATAAAATCGTACTGCCACATTTGATAACCATGTATAAATGATCCCTATCAATAGAATTTGAGGAACTTTTTTTTTTCTCATAAGTCGGATACTCGATCAAAAAATATAATCAACAATGAAGGGGAAAAATTTTAATAAAAAATTAATAGATATAATTTGAGAAGAATAAATAACCCGCAAAATAAATAATTGTGAAATTTGAAATATGAAAAAATAAATGAAGTTATGTTTTTAAAAAAAAAGTAAAATTGCACTTTAGTAGACTAAAATAATATTCACCTTAAATGGTCCACTTTATATTCATATGGTTGTATTATAATAATAAAATGAGACATTTAAGATGTAAACGGAGCTATTAATAAAATAAAATAAAAACGCTTTTTATGGATGGAGTAAGAAGCATTCGATTTAGACAAGCTGAGACCATCAGTTATTTATCATGAAGACAATCCAATTGCAACTATAGGAACATCAAGTACAGCCTTCAGTACTACTGTACTAGTAGCTACTTCTGGTGCACATAAAGGTTAAACACCTTTTTCTTTCAAATTTATATACATACATCAATAGATACAAATTACATACGATTTCTTATGTATGAAATTACTAGATATTATAAGTACGTGGATATTTGTAAGTATACAGGACAAACTTCACTCGGATATGAAAGAAAATACACAATAATAAATGCACATAAATTTTTTGTTTCTGTCGTCATCATCATCAAGAAACTGGAACTACGCAATTTAGTAGCTAAACTATTTTGCTTTCCAGTTATTTTGCCATTCTATGAACAAGAATAAGATCATAGCCTTTTCTTCACGTGATATGAGTTCCAGAAATTCCTCCAAACTTGCAAGCCATTTACAATAACAGTAACAAGTTCTGTTTACGAAAATTTATTACCGAACTGCCAAACCCTCTTCACTTGCAATTATGTTATTTTTTACCAAGCTGACTGTTTAGGAACTCCAGCACTGAAAGGCGCTGCAAGCAATGAAGGGCTCAATTCAATAAACAAATTTAAGTTGTAATTCATGCCGCTAGCTAAAACATTATGTTCAAGTGGAGGATCCATACCCGTTTTTCGAGCCCAACTTCTTCAGAATTTACGGTCAGTGATTCTAACAATTTGATGGCCTCTTGGAAACCTGCAACTGCTATCTCTTCGTCACCCAGATTTCTATCTACATCAGCAACTTTAGCA
The DNA here is from genome assembly GCA_026898415.1 of Leonotis leonurus. Classification (NCBI taxonomy): domain Eukaryota; kingdom Viridiplantae; phylum Streptophyta; class Magnoliopsida; order Lamiales; family Lamiaceae; genus Leonotis; species Leonotis leonurus. The sequence continues at coordinate 6,968,671 of JAPKLX010000004.1, read as the reverse complement.
AGGGATACAGCTACGTCTATGACCTGAATTAAAGGGAAATATTAAATGACAAGTAAAGATATGTTGCAAGAGGCATGCATGTCATAGGTAGTCAGAAGATTAAAAAAGGATATAGGATGAAATCAAATTATGAATGTATCACCCCATCACTTAAAACAAATATGGAGTGCTAACTCCCATTTGTTATTGAATTAACCGATCGACATTCCATCGGATATTTATTTTGAATTCGATAATTTTCACAAAAAAATTTCGACATATTCTTTTATTTATTATGTCTTTGAGCCTTTTCCAGCCATCCAGTTAAAGACCCTTAGGTAGGGTCTCCCACAAAATAAATTTGGGCATAAGCACAAATTTTTTTTTAATTTTAGCGCTAAAGTTTTTGACAATTCTTTGAAAATTTTTTGTTTCAGGTTTTCACGTAGTAAACTTTTTCTTCAAAGCTGTCTGCCTTTTAAGGAGAGAATGCAAAGCTTCAGGAAGTGCAGTTATTATACTTCACACCAACGTTGTAAGCACTTTATGGTTAGAAGAAATCACCAGGATCATACATTGTAGCTTTTCAGTCAATTTTCGAATTGATTCAACATTATTTTAACTAATAGTATAGCTTAAGTAGTTGATCATGCATGCTACTGTTCATTCCTACCTGAGAAGGGACAGTTGAATCTTTCTTGATCACACTGCGGCGAACATCTAAAGCTTGAAAATAGTAGGACCTCGTAGCTTTTAAGTCCCCTTCATAGTATTTCAGATCTCCAATTTTATTTAGAGACACAGAAAGTGTATGTACTATCTGCACAGCAAAAGGTATAAGTTACTTTAAGCTGCATCTTAAGGAAATTAAAGTTTCAGTCTTCAGGGAAAGAATGCGTACCTCCATATCATCCTTTGGTACTTTCATAAGGAAATTTACACTCTGCTCAAAGTAAGAAATTGCAGAACTAGCATCAGCAGTTGCTCGGCTGAAAAGTTCACAGATAAGTTAGACGCATTCAAACAACTTCCAAAATTATGAAGATACTCCCGTCCAGATCTAAGGAAATGTTCAAGAGGGAGGATATACCAGCAGTCACCTAGCATGCCCAATACAGCACCTAGCTGAGAGCACAACTCGGGAGTATTTCCATTCTTTTGCAATTGTTCTCTAACATCTTCAGCACATATACTAAGCCTCGATTTAGCACTTTCCATGTTATTGGCACGGAGGGCCTATGAAAAGAGATAACGTCAAAATTGGTGGTCAACAAAGGAAACAGCTTGAAAGAAACTCAAAAGTAACAATAGCAACCATTAATGGCAAACCTAACTTAAAAGCTCACCCTCATAGCCTGCTGCATCAGAAAATCGCCTCGTTCAAGTGAGACGTCCTCATATATTACTGTTTTCGTATCGCCTTCACTTTCTTCCTTGTCAGTGTCTATTTGAGACCTCTTGATTCTAGCATGACCCTCGATGAAGCGATCAACGACTCCCTGAAGATTCAGATCATCCTCAATCTTCTCAATGTCAGCACCACAGAGAGGACAGTCATTAAACCTTGATATGCATACTCTGATTTACATAAATAATAACCCATCAGATTTCTTTCCAGTAAGCAAAACTAAACACCATAAAAAAGAAATAGAATTCACTTAACATAGACTTTGAAAAAAAAATACCGATTTAGCCAAACAGTGCTTACTTGCAGAAGACATGGGAACAAGGCACACATTTGCTGCACTGGAAAAGAAGTGCTTGGCAAATCAAGCAGCTGAGAGGACCCAACTTAAACGTCTGAGAATCATATCCGAATGGGCATTTAGGTGCAATAGCTGTATCTTGTTGAGATTTGTTATCACTTGATGCCTGCTGTTTACTTTGGTTTTCACTAGGTTTCTTTCCAGATGCATCATCAGGCCGAGAAGCCTTGTTAAAAGGGCATACGGGTGTCATCTTGAGCTATTAACTGAAACAAATAAAACAATCAAAATATTAAGGTTTACAACTGAAAATCCAAATTCTAGACCTTAAACACTGCAAAAAGACGAATTCATAAACCAAAGTATACTCCTAGAACATATCCTTAGTAATATGGGTTTCTATTCTTAGCTAGGTCCATCACTACAGACTTGCTAGAGGCCCCTACACTGCCTAATGAGCAAGCAGACAAGCAAATTAATAGTTCTGAGCAGGAAAAAGAGCTTATTAATTGCAATTAACAACAAAATCAAAAAGGAAAGCATAAATAAAAAGGCATCACCAATAGCTAAATCTTGAGCTATCCAAATCTTGATATCGATAAGTAGGAATCATGTCAAAATTAAATAAAAAAGCATATGGATTCCGGAATTAATGCAAGCAAGATTTCCAGTTAGGTATAAGCTTCAATCAATTCATTGCAGAAGGGGCAATCGCTGTACCTGAATTCTTTAATATTACTCTAAGTAACCCCTTACCCAGATTTTCTTAGCTTGATAAGGATGAAAAAAATATTGCAGAACAGCCACTTACCAGAATCTGAAAGGGAAAATTGAAAAGCGAAATTTGCAGGAGGAAAGATCATGCGATAAAAGAGAAATATCGTCCGTCGGTTTGAAAATTCTACTACTACTAAATAATGGAGTATTAATTTTTATTGGTATTATAATTTCAAGAACATCATTCAGCTTATCCGTCGGAAGTTGGGCCAATACTATTGGGCTTCAACATTACTTCCTCACTCCCCAACTAAGTGTCCAACGTCCTTATATCTCATATGTCAATATAATAACTCAATTTCCACTTTTACCCCAAATCATTATACGGAAAATATAAAAAATAAAAATAATTCAATAATAAAAGAGATAAAATTGAAACTTTAGTATTATTTTTATCTTGGTTTTTGAAATATGACACTCCTTATGGGACAAAAAAATTTTTGGTAAGAAGACATTTATTGGGGGGACAGAGGGAGTATATTATATGGGGTAATAGGTAAAATTACTCATTTCAAAAACTAAAGATAAAAAATACCACTTAAAAATAAAAGATAAAAACTACCCACTTTTCACGATGACATGAGGAATTTTCTCATGTGCTCATATAAAGGGTAATTTTTATCTTTTATTTGTAAGTGGGTATTTTTTATCTTTTAATTATTAAAATGGGTATTTTAGCTTTTGCCCCATATTATATTATTACTCCCTCCTTTCCCACTACATGTAGGAATGTCAATCGGTCAATCCAGTCATTTTCGAGTCAGTCCATTAGATTTTGGACTATTTTTAGTTTGGATTAATTGAGATTTTTTTATTTCAGGCTCAAATATTTCGATCCTAACCCACCTGGTTTCAAACTAGACGGTCGGGCCAAAATATTTGTTGGAAAATTTGAATACATATAAATTTTTTTAATATTTTTTTTATAACAAATATTATGTCATCTTTTCTCAATAGTAATATTTAACTTGGTACTAAATACACAAATAAGTATTATTTCACTATAAACTTACATAATAACTAATGAATTACTAGTAATTTGGCACAATTGTGACATAAATGATTATATTTTTTTTCAAATTTTAAGTCATTTTTTTTATCGGTCAATCGACCAACCCATTCGATTTTCGGGCTAACCCTATTGGGATTAAATTATTTTCGGTTAGATTCAACCAAACTTTTTTATTTCGAACTAAAGTATTTAGGTCCTAACCGTCATTTTTATTTGTGATAATTTTTCTTATTAAATCATCTCATTAAAAGTGGTTATTTTTTCTAAAAAGAAAAAAAATTACCATTAAAATACATTATTACTACTCCCTCTGTCCCGCTTAAGATGAAACGTTACTTTTGGGCACAATATTTTATGAGAGTTGAAAAGTAGTTGATATAAATATAATATTATTTAATTCATGTCTGTAAAAAGATGGACTAAAAAGGAAACGTCTCAACTTAGATGAGACGGCCCAAAAAGGAATACGCTCCATCTTAGTTGGGACAGAGAGAGTATTTTTTATTTTTTTTAAGAAACACTTTATTTTTTTAGACTTCATCGAATCCCTTGTGGCTGCATTTAAGAGTATGGAGTATATTAATTTATATCCGGTCAATAGAGGTCAAAATCTACAAGTTTATTTCTTGTTGTAACTTTGGGCCAACTGTATGATAATTAATTAGAGTATCATAATTTATTTGTGTACTAATTCACCTAATTAATTGTTTACTCACTTGATATTGCTCGAGTTCGATTAGAAAATAAAGTTTTAGTTCATTTAAATTCCAAGATGACACTAAAATTTCTCCGTGATTAGTAGGATGTTAAACTGTGTACCCTAACATAATAAAGTTTTTGATCGTTTTGGACAGATAATGGAGAAAAAAGTTGAAGTTTGACAAGTCAGCTCGGATGTGAACATATGCAAATTATCTTTCTATTTTTGCAAGTGGACCAGTTGTTAAATGAAAGCTGGAGTCAATAATTATAACAACAACCGCTTGAGTTAGTCTTCACAATGGTTCTTGAAAGAAAGAGACATACCAAATTATAAAGAGAGGAAAAAATTCCATCAAGAAAATATGTTCTTCAGCAATGATCATCAAACAATCTAGCATTTTAGCTGAACTGAAAAAAAAAAAATTTGCTTCAGTTGTTGAAGTAATTAGGCCAGTTCTTGATTTTGTGTTCAAATGTAGAAGACCACGGTCGGGGCTTGAGACTGGTCCGGTTCATCATCCTGGTACAGACCCGGTTTAACATCAGTAGTGGCGCAGAAGGTGTGGACGCGGAAGTTGCACTCCGCCTTATCACAAAGGTAGAACCAATGCTTGGAGTTGAGCTCTCTTGTGCAAATACTGCAGCGTTGAGGTGAGGAGGAGTCCTTCTCTTGTGTTGTTTGAAAACTGATGCATATCTCATGCGGGTGGCTCTGGTGGTTGACTTTTGGCGGGAGGTAGGCGCATGGCACGTGCAGGTCGACCTCACACAGCGCACACGAGTAGGAGAAGGCGCTGCCGGTCACACCGCAGCCGTTGCACAAGAAGGAGGCGCTGCAGTAGGTGGGATTGGGCATGAGGATGAGGGGGTGGAGCTTGTGGGAGGGGTGTTTGACATATCTGTTTGCGTTTCCGCAGTGCTCGTGGAGGAAGAACTTGCAGCTCCAGCATGCAAAGATGGAGTCGTGGCAGAGAGAGTGGCAGCCGTTGCAGTGGAACTGCTGCCCTGCTTGGACTTTGTGGAGGGTTAAGTTGTGCTTGTGGCTGAAATGCTTGTACTCCATTGCCATGACACCTCTCTCTCTCTCTCTCTCTTTCTATTTCTTTAGTATCTCTTTAGTTTACATAACCAGTTTAAGAGTTGACTCAGTCAGCATCTTGACAGCTTTGGCCTTTGATTAATTGTGAAACAAAATCTTGATTGCAGAATTTTGGCATTGAGTTGAAGATATACTTCATAAGAAGTAGGAGTATGTCCCTACATGTGTAGTTAGTTGACTTTGATCTTGTAATATTAGCTAGGAATCCAGGTCAACCATCCCTAGCTTGCTTGCTTGTTATGATATGAATAAACAATGTTCACTTTCATTCATATCTTGACATTTATATTGTTATTTCCCATTTTTCTGTCTATTCCTATTTCTTCTCCCTGTCCATTGCTTCATGAGGAAATCTTTTTGAAAAAAATACCGTTTCTGCCAATTTTGGCTGATTGGCATAGTCATAATAAATAAATTTGATATCAAGAATAAATTTCCCATGTGTAAGTTGACTATAAGCTTCAATTGGTGATCAGAAATCCAAGTCAACCATCTCTATAAATGCATGCATCAAGATTGATTTGTTAACTAATCTTAATTCTTGGAAAGAGCATGATTGTGAGAAAAAAAATCTTTTAGTTACTAATCATGACTGCATATACTGAACAATTGGAGCCTTTTGTGCTATCGTATATAACAAAAAGATTGGTTTTCCCTCATCTTCCGCCTTACATGATTGGCTAGGAAGATGAATTTGTACAAGATTACAGTAACTAGAAATATTGGCCAGCAGAATCAACGACCTTAAAATATAACAACAATTTATTTATTGTTTGGCCTGCTGAAAATCAAGATTATGTCATAATTTATGCTTGGTTGTTGCTTCTTTGGGAGTTCTCTTGGTTCCACCGATGTAGGCTTGCCAAATGGATGTTGTATGGACATTACTTCCATACCTAACTAAACCTCCTAAATTTAGACAAAACACATAGATAAAACCCAAAACTTGATAAGCTGCTTGTCTTGTGTCTTCACATCAAACCTTTCTCAGTTTCACTTCTTGCATGATCGAGTACCATACTCAAACTAACATGGAAGAACCATCCCATTTCAGCCACGAGCATCCTCTAGAATACGTGGAGTCGTGTTTTGATGGAAATCAAGTCTGTTCAGCCTGCAAACTAGCTATAGTCCCAAGAAACTTCTTCTATCAGTGCAAATTTTGCAAATTCTCCCTTCATAAGGTCTGCTACAGCATGCCTAAGAAGGCGATGCACCCTGCTGATTCGAACCACTATCTGAACCTCATAACCTCTTCTCTCGTGGAAAGTTCAAATGAATGTGAGGCATGTGGGAGGTGCATTGATGGATTTTACTACAGCTGTACCAAATGCTCTCTTCACTACCATATGCTGTGTGTAGCAATGCCTCTCTCAGTCAAAATAGCCTCGTCCCACCCTCATGTACTTAAGTTAGAGCTCAAGCCTGTGTATGATTTCAAGTGTGATATATGTGAGAGGCCTAGCTACAACGGGTGGCATTACCATTGCAGGTTATGTGAGTTTGATGCACATGCTTCATGTGCTGTTAAAGGGACTCAGCCACTTTCCAAGGATGAGAGCACGAACAACGAGTCCAAATCCCACCAACACGAACTGATGGAGCTGCTGTCGGAAGGGATGAAGCACGTTGAGGTGAGGAAAGAGAGCTTTCGTGATCTTGATCATGATCATCGCCTTCGGAGTAATCTAGATCAGTCGAGTACAGTTTCTGAAGCTTTTACTTTGCCAAGCTGTCAGTTCAGTGATGCTTGTTTCTCCCTTGATATCTCAAACTCTATCCCTAGTGAGAGAAACACAGAAACACAATGGAATGTGTGTGATTCCAAGCCAAATAATGGGAACCTTCAACTTCTCAAGAGGCAGAGTTTCAGTTTTGGTGTGAAAGTCTTGAAGAGAGAGCCGACCCTCGCACCCTCTACCGGTATCGGAACTCCTGTTTGGGACGAATTGGGACGAGAGAATGAGAAGAGAAATTCGAATGCAGCTAATGATAGAATGATTTTCAAGGATCAGAACAAGGAAACAGAAATTGTGAGTATTTCTCTACCTTTCTTTAATTGGTTACAAATGTTTGGCTCTGTATACAAAAAAGGCTGATCTTTTTCAGTTTTTCAGGTCAATCTGAGACGTCCATTTTGGGCTAAACTTCTCACATGTTTCTGATACGTATAGAGGTTGGAAGCTGCTGCAGTCTTGACTGATTTTACACTTAAAAAATTGTGTTAAAGAAAGTCCTTCAGTCATAAGACAGTACTTAATACATTGTAATATTAATTCTAGTGTATTTTTATTTAAACTTACTATGTAATGTAATGCAAGTTAAGTTTCTTGTTATGGATTGAGAAACTTCTGCATGACAAGTGAAGGGTTTGTGATTCACTTTTCTGCATATATATCAGACAATTCAACAGAAATTCAGTGCTGACTATCATCTATTACAAGAGCAAGATAATTTATCTTCATATTATCATATACTGAAAAGAATTGCTCTAAGAATGACTCAACCAGAGTAGTCTTCCCAAAGTTTTTGAGAAGGGCCATATTAACAGAAAATGTGATGACGAACCACGATTCGTTCAAGCCAAATATTAAATTAATAGATCAAGATGTAAAAAGGACTTCACAGCTTGGCCTAAAAGGCATCAGCAGGCCTGCAGTTATGATTGTCTTGATCTTATTCTGTTTTATTGTTCTTGTATTGTGAAAATCATTAATATTTTGCATTAACTTATATGAAAATTAACTAACTCTTGAATCCTCAGTTATGACATTGACAGGAAATGAAAATAAAAGGTAAGATTAAGGCCAATGAGACAAACAAGTAAATTTCTTTGGCCAGCTGATGTGAGGATCAGAGATAGAACTAAGTCTATGAAGCTGTATTTACGCGTTTTGAATTCTTTATCCATTGCGTTATTACTCCATATTTTATCAATCCAGCTATGAATATAAGTTCCACAGATTGTTCTTGTGCATTAAGTGTTGATAGCAAGAGGATAAGAGATGGACATCATCGAAGCACAATCAGAGATTCACCACTTCAGTCACCAACATCCTCTCAAACTGATCTCTTACCAAAACTCAACCTCTGACAAAATTTCATGTTCTGCATGTACTAAGGAAGCCAAAGGATGGACTTACATCTGCGAATCTTGCAACTACTGTCTTCACAAAGCTTGTTGGAAGCTGCCACAGAAACTGTTTCATGGCTCTGACAAAAAGCATGCGCTGACTCTCCTTGCCTCGCCTGCCTATAAAGAAGGAAGGTTCGTGTGCAACGCGTGTGGATCCTCCGGTACTGCCTTCTGCTACAACTGCTCTGAGTGCCAGATGGATTTGCACCCCTTCTGTGCCTTTATGTATCAATCCTTACTGTCTAAGGCTCATGACCACGCCCTCGATCTTTGCTATGGGCCTCCTTATGAAAACAAAGTTTTCAAGTGTGATGTTTGTGAAAAGCCAGGCTCAGATCATTGGCTGTACCGTTGTGGACTGTGTGAATTTGATGTTCATTTGAAATGCGCAAAAGACACTCAAGAGCAGCATTGATCCTTGATTTGGAAGATTGTGTTCTATGTGAAATGATCATAGAACAAAATAAGTTTGTATTTCTGATTCCACTGAATGAAAATGAGTATTGAACTGAGCCCTTGTTGTAATCCTTTATTTGTAAGCCTTCATAAGTTCAATGTTTTCACGTAGTCATTTTGGCGACTGTCAAGGGAAATTATACAATCTTATTTGAGTATGCTTTCATTCCTTACAACATTTGATAGAAAATTACGCATCGAGAAACATGTTCAAATCAAAGACAACCTTTCCACCTCTCTATTTAGAAGTCAAGATATCAGATGTGCACATTTTCAAAAGTGATTATTACCTCAAGAAAAGAAAATCTAAAACCTGACTTTGTTATTGCCTAATAATGCTTGTTTTCTAACATAATATGGAAATTTGTCAAAATCAGACCTTATACTGCTCAAAGGAAAAGCATTCATCTGTCTTTCTGTAAGAACTCAAGAATCCATGGCTTTACATAAGTTTAGATTAGACCAAGAAACCATGTCTGTTTCAAATGTCACAACCCAAACTGAAAAATGCAGAATGTTTACTACAAATCAATTCAAATATTGTCTCAATGATGGTAAGTTTCCACTAAAAAATATAGTCTCAAACAGTTATATATGCCTCGTACCCAATATATCAAAAGTTCGAGTTGAGCTCGAGTCGAACTCGACACCCTAATATTCTAAACGAGTCAAGCCGAGTTGATTTGCACCCCTAAAACTAAAGATAATAGTTTCCGAACAAGCACGAAGGTATTTTATTTATTTTTATGTTATCATATTGTTGGATGTTTATTTTGTTTTTTAATTAATTTACCACCTTAAATTTTGCTATAACTTGGTCAACTTTTATGACTATGGCGTTGATATTTCAACATCATTGACTATTTCAATCCACTCCCTCTCCGCGTAAGTCTTCCCCACCACTCTACTTTCTTCTTCTTCTATTCACGAGTTTCACTTTCCATTGATCACAACTCATACGCAGCAGAAGATATCAATCAATTCATCATGTCTTCACCCTCTTCCGTTTCCCTATTTCTCTTCTTCACCTTGATTCTGATGATTCCTGCAACAGTAGTCTCACTATCCTTCAACATGTCTCCCATCAATACATCACACAGCGCCAACTTCAGCTTAACCGGCGACGCCTACGTCCCCGTAGACGGCATCCAACTGACAACCAACGAGATCGGCAAACCCCAGACAAAAAGAATGGGGCGAGCGACCTACCTCCACCCCCTCCACTTGTGGAATAATTCTTCCAAAACCCTCTCCGATTTCTCCACCCATTTCTCCTTCATCGTTTTTGCCTCCGACCGCACCAATTACGGCGACGGCCTGACCTTTTTCTTGGCCCCAAAAGACTCCACCATGAAACCATTCCACGGCGGCGGCGGCCTCGGCATCGGCAACGTGTCCTCATCGATAAGTTCGTCCTCGTCGTCACCGGACGCTTTCCTCGCAGTAGAGTTCGACACCTATCCTAATCCTACAAAGCCTCGATTCGATGCACCTGAGGTATTCGATGGCGGCTTATTGATGCCGCACGTGGGAATTGATCTCAACAACGTGACCTCTCTAATCAATACTACTTGGTATAATAATGTCACCGATAACTGCCCTTGTGATGCTTGGATTAGTTACAACTCTACTACCTTGACGTTGATGGTGAATTTCACAGGATGTTCCCGCGGCAGAACTCGACAAGGTAACCTCAGCTACGTCCTTGATCTTCGAGATTACTTGCCCGAATATGTTTGTGTCGGATTTTCAGCTGCCACCGGAGCTTCCTTCGAGATGCATAACATTAAATCTTGGGATTTCACTTCCACTGATATCACTTCTCCCAAGATCCCTAAGTCCTCTAACAACAAAGTACTTATTTTTGGATTGAGTGGTGCTGGAGTACTATTGGTGCTTGTTCTTGCATCCACTTTTGCATATTGTTTCTTATTAAGGAAGAAGAAGGCGAATAGGAGGAAGCAGTATGAGGGGCTAGAGGAAGATCAAGTGTCGGACTCTGCTATGGATGATGAGTTTGAAAAGGGTAACGGCCCTAAGCGGTTCTCTTACAACGAATTGGTTCTTGCAACAGATGATTTTACACAAAAGCTTGGTGAAGGGGGTTTTGGCAGTGTCTACAAAGGCTTCTTGAAAGCAACAAATTCTTACATTGCAGTAAAGAAGGTGTCGGAAGAATCCAAACAAGGCCGAAAAGAGTACGAAGCCGAAGTCAAGATTATAAGCCAATTAAGGCATTTAAATTTAGTGGAACTCATAGGCTGGTGTCATCGAAAGGCAGAGCTTTTACTAGTGTACGAGCTCATGCCAAATGGGAGCTTAGATTCTCATCTCTTCAAAGTAAATTCATTGTTGACATGGGAGATGAGGTACAAAGTTGCACAAGGTCTAGCTTCAGCTGTGCTGTATCTGCATGAAGGGTTGAAGCAATATGTGGTGCATAGGGATATAAAAGCAAGCAACGTGATGCTAGATAGCAACTTCAATGCTAAACTTGGTGATTTTGGACTAGCCCGACTCGTCGATCATGACAAGGATTTGAGTTCGACTGTTCCTGCAGGGACAATAGGCTACATGGCTCCTGAGTATCTGGCTGAATGGAGGGCTAGCAAGGAGACTGACATCTACAGCTTGGGAATTGTTTTATTGGAAATAGCTTGTGGAAGAAGGCCTATTGATCACAGGTTTCCCGAAGCACAAACTGTGTTGGTGGAGTGGGTGTGGAAACTCTACGGAGCTGGACAGTTGCTGGATGCAGCTGATGCGAAGCTGGACTCATCAGAGTATGAGACAAGCAAGATCGAGCGACTGATGGTGGTTGGCCTGTGGTGTGTTCATCCCGACAGCAGCCAACGTCCTTCGACAAGGCAAATTGTGCAACTGCTGAACTCCGAAGATCCCCTGCCTGATCTTCCTCTCGCGATGCCAAAGGCCATGTATAATAGTAATAGTATTAGTACTCGAGTAGCGAGTGTGCCTAGTAGTTCAAGTACATTCTCTGGCATGGATTCTGGTATCTCTGGTCAAGGCAGCACTTCCTCAAATTTAACCACATCTTCTGCAGGTTCTGCATCCCATTTTTTGCTCACGCACTGAACTGTTTGTCCCCTTCGAATCTTTTTTACTTTGTGAATGATTTCTAGCATCAATTTTTTTTCTTCACCAATCAATGTTGTTCTGTGTTGATTGTTAGCATGTTGTGATGTATATGTATTGTTTTGTCTATCTTTATTTTGAATTATCATACTTCTTACTAAAAGCTTATCTCTTCATATTAGCAACAAAGCAACAACCATTACAGGCTTGGCAGCATACCATATAAAAGCAATGGACTGTAAACATATTCACCAAAAATACACTGCTTTTGAAGAGGATAAGGCAGTGTGTTATCGATGCTTGAAATTTCTCAAACTAACACATAAACTCATTATTGAAAAAGAATCTAACACATGCTTGAAAAGGATAAAACATATTATAATTGATTTGATACTTCAAAATCCATCAGTAACTTATTCAGGCAAGTACTGTCCTAGGTCAACATCGTACCCGAAGCTATGTTGACGAATTTCGATGTTATAAGTACGGGTGCAAATGCAATCCATCCTTAAAAGAAAAGGGAAGATTAAACTCTTTCTATAAAAATAACCAATTTTGATAAGAGAAAAATAAAAAATATTCACTTTTTACAATAACATGACGAAATTGATCATGTGCTCATGTTATTCAAATTCAAAATAACTCGAATAACATGAGCACATGATGAAATTCATCATGTTATTATAAAATGTGGATATTTTTTATCTTTTATTTTTAAATGAATATTTTTTATTTTTATTTACGAATCATGCCACGTCATTTGCAAGCATGTTAATCATCGCAGCTCATGAAAATTTTCGTCGATATATAATATAGATAAAATCAAATTACTTTCTTAAAACCTCTATTGATTCAAATTACATAATAATTCCATCGATAATTATTGTTGTATATTTATTCTATTCAAGTCAATAAGTGTTAAAAAAAATCAATACATTTAGCAAAATAAATCACGTTTAATCAATTATAGCTTAGGGTTTCAACTAGGGGCCATGCCTATTCATGCTACTATGTACTCAATTGAGCTTAAAGTCCTCCTCGATCCATTATAACCAACACAAACTTTTAATTCGGTTTTGACTTATTGCAACTTCGCAAGCATCCACGGAATTTAAGCTCACACTCGACTTTTTAAGAATTATTACATTGACTGCTTATGATCATATCATATTTGAGTACTACTACTTCAATAATTCAAAACACTTTTAACTTTCAAAATCCTAAGCATTATGTATCATCCATCTTACATTACGAGTGATCGATTAAATCGCCCTATTTTCAAAAGTATATATACAATGCAAAAAAATATTTTTATTATTCAACAGCCCACAACCCATTCATTAATTTGAAAAGGTAATAATTATAGTTTACAGAAGACAGAGCAAAAAAATAATTTAAGAGTTTACTATTAATAATTACTAATTTAAATATATGTCCTTTCGTACACAACACAGCCCAAAAACACAAATATAGTCCACGCTGTCATCATCCGTACCTGGTTCTCCTCCTACCCCAATTACGGTAACCGGTAACGGCCTCCACCAAGGGCCCACCTCTCTCTCGCACGTGCCTCACCAGCTATCGCACGTGCGGCCAACAAGAAATCCTACTAACTATTTCTCTTTCTGATTCACTCTCGTACAAATATATCCTCATGTGTGTGGTGCAGTGTGTGTGACTGTGTGTGGTGCAACAAATTAAAGTTAGAGAGAGAAAACACCCAATAAGAAGAGAAAAGAGATGCTCGTCACAGCCCAAACACATTTCTTGGAGGGCATGTTTTCTTTGTGATCTGCTCTCTAAAAGTTTGCCCCTTCAGCTTTCCTTTATTTATCCATTCGTTTCTTGCACCAACGCACAATTTTCTCATGTTTGTGTGTGCGAATACTCTTTCTCACTAAGCTATGAGGATCAGAAAGCGTTTGGCCCTGTGCTCTTCCCCTACACCACGACCTCTGTCAGATCTCCGAGCAGAGGCGGCGGCCCAGCTTTCTTCTCAGCCGCGTGATCCTCCCAAACCGCCTTCCGATCAAAATAACAGATGGGCTTTCCCCAAATACCATGAAAAGGTAAGTCTTTAAAACAAAATCAAATCTTTTTCCGTCATGGCACAAATTTGGGCTTGTATTGTTGGGTGTGGTTAAAGTTGCACTTTGTGATAAAACCCAGGTTTTTTTTAATTAAAATTATTGTTCCTTTATGTGATTAATATTCTATGCAGGAGTTTGGAGATGATGATCATGTGAGTACTAATAATGATATCAGGTATAAGATTGGAAAGCTACGAAGTTAGTATTTATCGATGGTCACTTTTTCATATATGTATACTTAATTTCACGGCGTTGCAAAGCATGGGAAAGAGATAAACTGTTTTGCAGTTAAAAACTAGAGGGAGAAAGAGAGAGGAAATTAATGATGTTCATCTTTTCTTGGTTTTATCCCTCTTTTAATTTATGCATACTCTAAGTGGAAAATATCACTTTTTACATGGTGTTTTTGTATCAACTTTGGCTACCTTCCACATCCCCATCTAATCTGCAAAACCTATAGAAATAATTTTATCCTCCCATTCCCATATTATTATAAATTTGACTATTTCCTAATCTCTCTTTGTTGAAGAAAAAAACATAACATTAACATACCCCCCCATGTGGTGCATGTTAGCATGGGATAATACATTACATACACTGGTCCCCAACTATATATATATTCTTCCGTGCAAACATAATTTTCCATGCTAGTTGCACTAATATTTATTATTAATTTCTTGCACATAAATTCCCACTTATTTGTCTCTCTCAAGGAAAATAGTTAGCATCTGTCGTGAAGAAGAAGGCTTCAACACAAGTATGCACCCACCATCTTCTTCTCTTCAAGGTATATAGATATACATAAATAGCTTTTCCTCTAACGTCTTTATATCCATGTGGAGATCGATGGTTATTTTATATTTGCATAGAGAGCTACTCATGTGAAGAAGACTATAAACTGGTTCCATTAAAGAAGAGAAAAGGGAGTTTCGAGAGAACTCCAAACAAAGAAACTGCAACTGCAACTGCAAAAATGAAGTCCAAAACCAACAAGAAATACAACGACGACGTGGTTGGCTTTGATAGGAAAACAGCCATGGAAGAAGATGAGGAGAATAGTTGTTATCGAAAGAAGAGCAAGAGAGGTAGTGTGATAATGGAGGGGTCGCGGTGCAGCCGCGTCAACGGGAGGGGGTGGCGGTGCTGCCAGCCGACGCTGGTGGGCTACTCTCTGTGCGACCACCACTTGGGGAAAGGGAGGCTGAGGAGTATGGGCCACGTGCGCCAACGCCACCACACCACCACCACCAAGAAGAGGAGTAAGGTTGGGGTGGTGAAAGCTAGATCTATGACTAGCTTGCTTAGCCAGATTTGATATTTTCTACCCCCACTGACGTGGAATTTTCCAGATCATATATGTATAACTTGATAATTATTATGATTATTATTATATATATATAGTAGGCGTTGATAGGGATAATTGGCTCTTATAATTATTGCATGTGAATAACCAAATTAATGTGAGGCCAGCACTTTCTTCGCAGTTGATTTCATGTTGGATCCATCTCTTGTTATACGATATAATAGTGCTGTCTGCTTATACATGAATAGGATATGTACGTGTACAAGTGTCGCGTGTCGTATAAATTCTCAACCCAATAAAGTAAGAAAAGGAGAAAACAATAATGGAAAAAGAAAATATTGTTGGATTTTTGTATCGCATATGTTTATTTAATTAAATGATTTCCCTTACCCACAAGAAATGAAAACCCATGTTGGGTAAAGGTCTGGTCATCACAAAATTTATGATATAATGAGTTATAATTATCAGTTGTTTGGAAAAAATAAAACTTTAAAAACTAAATCATATAAAATTAAATTAAAAAATAAAATAAAAAATAATTTAAAATTTGAATACCAAACAGAAAACTTAGACCATCCCATTTACAAAGTAACTGGCTACATGGATCTTCTTAACCAGAATTTCATTCCGAATTTATATATTCCCAACTTTTGTTAAACACTCTTAAGAATGTGAAAATAACATTGAGCCCTCAGCCCATTCAAAAAAAACATACTTTATTGGGCCTAATAAATATTGCTCATCTCACTATTCTTAATATTGCTCCATCTGTTTCACTAAAATAACTTGATTTGACAAAAAAAAAAAAAACTTACAAATTTAATTAAACCAAATAGTTACAGATATATATTAATGTTGGTTATACAGATATATATTAATGTTTCAGAACACTAGTTCCATAAATTTAGACCGAAAGCCTAATTAACGATACGGCCCACTATGAATGTGAAATATGCATAGAAAAGCCCAATAATTTATATCGTTCTCCTCCCATGCATGTTGGTTTAATATTTTTCCCCTATGAAAAGAATGGTGCTTTGATTTTGATCATGATTTAATAATTATTTTTTATTTGATCATGATTTAATAAATTATGTTTAAGCTAATCGGTATTGCGCTCACGGTAGTTCAGTTATACTAGAAGGAATCATTGCAAGTATTTCTGTTACTTTATTAGTGTTTGTTTACGCCACGGCCCACGGAAGAAACCTCACCTCCAAACACGTGATGCTCGCGTGCTTCTACAGATCAAAGCCTAATTATGTTGTCATGACTATTAATATGATCATCAAAAATAGGAAAATTGTAAATCTAAATTACTATTTTTCCAATTTATAGACAACAATGGACTGATAGGCCCAAAAGAACTTTTATTTTCTTTGGGCCTAGAATGGAGAAAATCAACTCAGGCCAGAAAAATGACCCCATATCACATTAGAATTATAAAAAATATATATATCATGTATTTAAACAAAGTAGGAAATAGCATTAATATTAAGTGGTAGCTATGTCTTGGATTAATAAACAGGATAGCTAAGCCCCTAACACAGAATTCTGGCATTTATAGTACAGCTAATTACTTAATAATCCTTCTTATTTATGTTAAAAGTTGGGGATTCATACTTAATCAGCCGCTGCTGCAGCCGTCTCTTTTGTCCAACTAATTATGAATTGTATTACAGCCTTAATTAATTAATTTAAAATGAGTAGTGCTATTTGGACACACTGTGGTCGACCACACGTGGGTTTTTTTAAGAAAACTGGACCGGTTCAATTAAAAATCGAACCAAACCATTTAATATTTTATTCTCCTAAAAAGATTATAATTATTGTGCCAATAATACCCTTAACAAATTTTTGGCTCTAATTATACCTCCAAATTTTTCCCTCCTATTTTAATCTCATTCCCTCTCACTTTAATCAGCAGCCGTGCCCAACGAATTGAAAGTGAAAAATTGTGTTCCTCTTAAGAAATGCATCCACATAGAAACATGTAAAATTTGAAATTTAAATGATGAAATTTCAAAGAGGAGGTAAAAGGGTATCATTGTAATTGCATTTGTGCATTAAAAAGTGAACCAAACTTAATAATATTTTATTAAGCAAAATTACAATAATACCACCGTGTGTCTATCCACACTGTGGTCACATAGCATTTCTCATTTAAAATTTGTGATACTGTTCCTAATTGTTGAATTAGGTCTATAAAATATAGAAGCAATATTGCAAATACTGTTGGCATAATAAAGATGTTATAGGGTTATTAAGTCATGATTAGTCAAAATTTAATGCCATAATGCAGGCATAATTCAGTAATTTGCAAGCCGTAAGTGGCCACTTAATTATTATGTTTTGGCTGTTAAGTAAATCTAGTCAAACTGCGCCGCGTGGGTTGTTCAGTACCACTTAAATAAATTAAAATATTCTTTTTTTAATTTATATATTAATTAAAAATAGTAAGCTAAAGTAAAAATTAGATTTAAGTGTAAAAGGAGAGAGCTCGAGATAGGTATAATATGTAATGTAATGTAATAACCATCAATAAGTTTTGCTCGAGTTTAAAAATTAAATTAAGGTTATTGATCCACATGATTTGGATCTAGCAAATGATTAAAACGTTAATTATATATATTTAATTTTATCGACATCTTCTGAACTAATAATTGTTTGGTAATGGTAGGGTTTAGTAGCTCTTAAATATTACATATCAACTACTTGTACATTGCCTCAAGCCCATGGGTTAACTTTAATTAAGTTTAGAGCTTAGTAGCTCTAGATCTTAATAACATATCAACTACTTGTACGTTGCTCCAAAAAATTAATGAAAATGATTTAATCAAATTAATTACAAGATAAATGAAAGTACTGGATATCTTCTCAACCCACATTTCACTGTATCTGACATACTTACTCGATAGATTAATTCACAAACTACGTATAATAAATAAATTGAGTAGAAATAGTACAATAAATTAATAGGGCGAATATGAATTAATTAGAGACTCATTATGGTTACCAAACCTTCTCCTACAAATATGTACTTAGTGCATATGTGAAGCAATGATCACAAATTCGAGTGAAAATTGACATGCCATATTATTGTAATCATGAAAAAGATTCTTGATTAATTCACCGCGCGCATAGTTATAATAATAATCCACAGAAAAACAAAATCATGAAATTAGATAAAGTTGAAATTCATAATAATGTCACATTTGAACTTTATTATTTATTTTCTTGGATTTTAGGAATCGTTTGTCCTCACCAAATGGTGACCCATGATTATGAAGACATTGGAGATTAAGACAATGATGACAATTAACTAAGTGGTTTAGATTATTATTTATCGTTAAGATAAACGATTTATTCAGTGAAAGTATGAGAAGTAGAATAAAAGGTTTTATATGGCTGCCCTAAAAAGAGAAGCTGTAATTGTAAAGAATAACTTAAAAAATGAAGGGGAGAAGAATGATAATGTGAATATGGACACACGAGCAAAGGCGTATGTGGTAAGAGAGAAGTTGGTCAAAAAATAAACTCATCATTGCAAGGCAAAAAAAGCATTTCCCTTTTTTAATTTATTTGTTTTCATTTATATATACAAGAAAAGGTAGGGCTGGATTTTTATAATATTCATTTTTCATCAATCTTCCCACCATGTTTGGTGGGATTTATATACAGTACACATTATATACACACACACATATATATAATATATTACATTCATAGAGTTAGATGTCGCTAATTAGCATATGAACTATTCTTATTAAATTTTGTACTGTATAATTAAAATGAACATATTTGTGAAACTACTCATAAATATAATATGTATCCTGCAATACATGAAGTATAAATTACCCATGAAAATTAAAGTCTGTGTTTTGAATTAAGTGTCACGGTGACAATATCAACTGTATCACTTATATTACATACTCTCATTTTCATATGAAATACTGTTATTTTTGGCAACGTTAACGTTAAACTTATTAGGGTTAAAGTTATAATTTCTAATACGTACAAATTGACATCATCTTTATTTCAAGTGTGAAGATATCGTTTAACCAGCATACTCAATATACGAAAAACATTCTATATAAATTTATTAGGGTAGGGATATAAATCCACGTACCATCTCCATACCCGATTCGGATAAAAAATTTACAAACTCGCATCCACATCCTACATTGATTTTTTTTCTCATACTCGCCCTATTAGAGTTGTATCCTGTAAGTATATAAACTCATGGTTTATTTTGTCATTCCCAAAATTTAATTAGTGTCATTTAACCCATTTACAATCCTTAATTATATAGAAACTGTCAATATCATATTTATTACAGAATGAAGGATTTGATCTTCCGTGGTTCACTTGAACAATAAGCTGCTAATAATTAAAGTTCGCTAATTACAATTATAATCATATACAAATGTGGCTTAGGAGAAATGAGCTTTTTTTAAGGTAAAATGCATGCTTAAACATTAATGTGGGTCAATCATCATTAAGATGATGTTTGGCTAAACTTATTTTAAAAAGTTTATAGTTTGGAAAAATAAGTTGAGGTGTAGTTACTTATTTTTATTTTAAAAAGCTTATAGCTTGGAAAAATAAGTTGGGGTGTAGTTACTTATTTTGTGAGGAACTTATAAACTCTAAGAGTTTATTTTTATAACTTATAAGATCTCAAAAATCTTAATTTGTCAAACACTATTAAAGAGCTTATTAACTCTTTTAAGAAACTTATAAACTTAACCAAACTGTCCTAAGTTAAAGTTATCTAATCAGTAGCCCACTCTAAAAGATGAAGTCATTACTCGTTTACCCCACAAGGAACCCTCATTAACGAGCTACTTTTTACACTTGACAAGAAAACATACAAAGCTTATTCAGGTTTTACTTCGCCACTTCTGTAATAATTTCCTTGTTTTTGTTTGTCGAATACTAACAGGAAGATCTACTACATCCCATGTAAGAAAATAGATTCATCTAAGATAAATCATGTAGAGAGTATATGGAATTTAACATATGAAGTGATGTTATGACTCGACTCAAGAGTCAAGACTCAAGTGCTTGTTGAAACAGATAAAAGATCATGTAGAAAATATCAAATGAATTTATTGTGTGATACTAATGAAAAGTAAACACTCTAAAGCATATATACGATACATGTTGTATGCCATATTAATTAATTCGAATCCTTTATTTTAAAGGCCCATCCTGGCTACGTGTATTTCAAATTAATTTAAAGGCACACAGCTAGCGTTCATAATTATGTGGTATTTCTACATTGCATCATTATCGGAAGCATACATTTGTGTCCATAATATAATATGCGTATATGGCATCAATAAGTGATAAACATCAAACACGATGCAATATTTATAGGGTTTTTGTCTGTTTCTTTAGCAGCAGGAAATAGCATCCCAGGTTGATTAAAAAGGTCGAAAAGCATGCATGTGAATGTGTGATGATGGTAATGATGATTGTAATGATAATCATTACTATATAGTTGTAAATAGTCATAATAATTGAAATTAAAAAGCATGACAAATACCTAATCATTCTGTCCCACAAGGGTACGATATGGATACTTCTATTGCATGAGAAGCTGTCTTTTCTGTAATTATAGATTTTATTTTATTCACTTTTTTTACCAGCTGAGACTATATTTACCGATTAGTGAATGATGATTAAATAAGTATAACTACCTAAATAAGTATTACTCCCTCCTTCCCACTCAAAATGACCCATTTTTTTTGGGTACGCAGACCAATAAAGTCTCATTCTTTTTACTTACTCAATACATATCTCTCCTAAAAAAATTACTATAAAAGGAAATGAGTCATCATCTTGTTAGGACAGACGGAAATGACAAAATAAGTCATTTTGAATAGGATGGAGGGAGTATGAGATAATCCGCATGAGTTTTAAATTTTTTTATAAAATTTGGTTTTAGTGAAAAAATATCTCACGAGGTAAAATATATGAAATAAAAAATGTTTCTTAATATTATGTCTAAAAAAATGTCTAAAAAAAATGAATTCACTTTTAGTGAATACTCCAAATAGATAATAAAAATACATTATCGTGAACAGTCACGCACACCAGTACATTACCATTACACATATTATGCTTATATTTTATACTTTCTTCATTTATGAAAAGTGGATTATGAGAAAATAGTTGAGAGTTTTAGAAAAAGTTGAGAATTATGTTTTGAGTGAATAAAAGATCTTGCAAAATAAAATATATGTGATATTTAAAATATTCAGTATTTGGAGGGTTATGTTCAAAAAATAAAACAATACTCTTTGTAGACGATCGGAATAAATAATAAAACTATAGTTTTCGTGTACAGAATGAGTATGTTGCAATCTCAATAAGCTAGGTCTTTCTTCATTCATCTATTGCTACATATCATTATCTTGGTGGGCTTGCTAGTTGTTAGCGTGATTAATATTCATAAATGGGTTTAGCAAAGTAGTAATTATAATTTTCTAAATAAACAAAAGATTAAGTGATTTTTTTATGGAAATTATGTTATATGTAATGTCAACAACAACATGTTAAATTCTAACCAGACCCAAATGATATCTTCCATTGTAGTATTTGTTAGTAAAGGATTAAGTCACTGCTTATATTAAAATAAGTTGATAAAAGAGATCTAATATAACTTGCACAATTTGTTCTAAGCAGAAATATAAGTATATCAAACTAAAGGGCAATTATATTTTAAATGGGCAAGCCAATTTACAGATAATCATCGCAATTTATGTATGATCAATAATTCAAAGCGATTATAGAGATTTGATAATGAACAAAATAATTGGATTTGTTGATTTATTTTGTCTGTATTGGAGTATTTATATACATATAGAAGTAGTATTTGGCGATATGAACCACGCCTGACAGGAACCGTAAAATCAAATCTTTGAGGTCTGACAAAAGTTAGAGAGTCATCATTACAGATTTTGACTAAAGCATTCTTCAATTACCAGACCCTACAGATCTACTATCTATTCCAATTTACCAACAAATAAAATAAGTATAGTAATAATGAATTTAGCTTTTATTTATATATATAGCTAGGGTTTGAATATTAATTAATTTATCGGTAAAAATAAAACTACAGAAAATCTTGCTCTAAGGCTTGTTTCTACGACATTGTTAGTAGTGAGAGATCTTGGTATTTATTTGAAGTCCAATCAGAAAATCTTTAGAAATCCCTAAGTAAATACTACGAATTTAATTGTGATATGACATGAGACTGCTTTTGTTGCTTGCATATGGAGACACAAACCCTGCTACTACCAACAAATCATCTTATTAATATGATGAGGATCTTTTTAAGTAAATGCTTTTTCCAATTTTAAGCAATCCCAATTCTATTTTGTTTTCACTGCAATAATAAAGTATTAATAAAGAAAGATATATTGTCGCTAATGTCGAAAAAATAATTTTAATAAGAGTAAAAATATCAGTATTAATAACTTTTAATGATAAAAGTTTTTTCGTTATTATTTTTCTAGTTAAAAGTCAATAATGACGGTACACATTACACATTACAATTTTTACTTTCATTAAAGACATGATTTTTTTTAGGATTTCCTTGTGGCTAGCCATGCATTACTCAAAATTATGATTAGTTAAACATGATTAAATTTAGTAGAATTATAATTAATAAAATATAATTAAATTTAGTTTTATTTATGTTATCATACAACTTTAAATCTTAAATTTAATTAAAAATAAAAGTTAGTAAATTTTCTTTAAAATTTTATTATCTATATATATATATATTGTATGTCACATAATTTACAGACATATTATATCATTTTTATATGTTATCTTAAATTTGTGAATTCAAAATTTAAATAGGAACAAAATGATGCATTTTTAAAAACCAATTTCATCCAACTAAATCAAAATGTGAGTAACCATAATTTGACTGCATAAATTTATCAAATTCAAATTGTCATATGACTTCATTTTACATATTTATAATTAATCAGATGGTATGAATTTGGAATTGAGATTTGAAAAATTATAATTCCAACATATGTGACGACCACTCCTTTTCGGATATCATATATTATGAGGTACTTATAATAATAATAAAAAACGTAGTAAAAGAGAAAATGACATATAAAGAAGAATATAATGTGCAACTAATTAATTAATTAACAAGTTATATATACTCTGTTTAATGAAGAAGAGAATTTTGTATAAAGTACAAATGATGAAGTCGTCCTTCAGAAAATGACTTTCATTTGAAATGAAGAGTTGAATAATTCTGTATTGATGTATAAAGCACCTCATGATAATATCTGTAATATTTATAGTTACAATTCTTACAGGAAAATAGGGAAACATTGATGACAGAAAGGATTGATGCAGTAAAAGAAAAGGACAAGACGATCGAGGCTAAACGACCTTTCAATCACTCCCCAATTATTATTGCAAAATATTTGATGAACTATCACTTTATTACTGTAGTATTTATTTATGACACCATCCACTATAGTACATGCATGAATCAAATAAATAAATACAATTAATTAAAGATGGTTACAATCATGCATGCATCTATAGTTAATGCTTCACCGATAATTCTCTTTCTATTTCTTTTTTTTTTTTTAGAAAGTTACCACACTCACAATTATACTGATTAAAGATGTGAGTCAATTTCTCTATTAATGTGCATTATTTTTGGATACAACTATTAAAGAAGATTGTCTCCTTTTAAGTTTGATCAATACATACATAAATTTGTGATTTATTCTTAAATTATCTGTTTCACTTTGAGTGAACTAAAATGTGAGATATGATATAATTATATAAACATATATGTATAGAGACACACGAAATTGGTAGTCCAAAGATTACACTGTTTAGACTCTTAAATAAATTCAAATACACGGCTATGGACGTTTAGAATGGTCGTCACCTCTAAATGTATTGGCTCATCTCTTTATATAGATAAATTTGTTGCTAAAAATCCGTATAGATATGTTTTATTTGAATTTCAAATGTCCCCAATAAATCAGCTATTAGTTTAGGAGATAGTTGGTCAAAGATATTCCAAAATATTATTGTAGAAATTCGAATTCAAACTTCCTCAAATATATATATATATATATATATATATATATGAAATAGGAAACATTCAATTTTAAATCAATTTGAGTGGCGATTTTGTAATTAAATCTAATTTTAATGGCAAAGATAAAACTACAACTACTAAATTAAAAAACTAACATTATTAGGATTCAAAATAGTACCTTTCATTACAAATCTTATACTATGAGCCAATAGAACAATAAGATAAGTTGAACATTGAACAATTCATAATATAATGTACAAATTGAATCTATTTAGTACTAAAAATTTATCCTATTTGATTAGAGTATATAATTGTTTTTAATATTTAATACTAATAATTATAATCAATTTGTATAATTGATAAATTCAAAACTGACATATATTAACTTCGTCTCACTTATTTAAACACATTTTCCTTTTTGAGTTATCTCACTTATTTAGACACATTTCTTTATTTAACAAATTTTAAGCACAAATCATGTTTTTCAAAAGCTATTACAACTAAATATACTATAATAAAATCTCAACAAATAAAGAATAAATCAATTATATATATATAATAATAATTATTACATTTTTAATATTTTAATTTAAAAATCAATTAATATTAACCATCAATTTTGATAAAGTAAACATCTCAAGTTTAATATAGTAATTAACACGTGCGAAACTAATTATATTTGATCTCTTGACTACCCCTATATATATAGGGGTAGGATCCGGTGAGAACCAATTCTTAGAGCATCTCCAATGTAGCACCAATACTCATTTTGGAGTAGGAAACAATCTCCAATGTAACACCATACCTAAACCCAAAATGGGTTTACACCATTTCTCTCTCCTTCAAAACCCAAAAATGCGTCCAACTGTAGCAACAAACCCATTTTTTCTGAAACTTTATTTTATTGCAAAATGACCATTTTTAAAATCTCAAAATTGCTATTTGTTTTTAATTATTCAATTTACTTTATTTTTAGTCTATCACTTTATACAAAAATTTGTCAAATTATTTTTATTAAAAGTAGATTTAAAATTATTATTTAACTTTTTATTCAATTAGCTTTATTTTTTTTAGTCATCAATTTGAACAAATACTAATTAAATTATTTATATTGAAATTAAAGTTAAATTTAATTTATTTTGTGACATTCAATTATTCATAAATAAATAAATATTAAAGATGTTGGTAAAATTAAGATTAGTTCTTTTAATTTATTTATTTAAGAATAATTAATATTAGAATTTGAACTATTAATATGCATAAATTTAAAAATACAAAATTAAAATAATAACTATTATAATTTAGAAAATTTGGAATTTTTTTATAAGCACACATAATTCATAATACATAATTAAAATAACAACAATGATATGAAAATTACATAACAACATGTTACAAAATTTAAATAAAAATACATTAATATTAAAGACACACAACAAACAACGAATAACAACTATCATGAACTTATTTAATAGTCTGGTAAATCAGATCCAGATCCTCCAAAGTTACTAAAATATGGCGTATAGGTGCCACTTGCAAAAGGATCTGGTTGGCCTTGTTCTTGCGCTCGTTTTTCATATATACGTGTTTGTTCAGCTTGAACGAATGCACGATAATTCGGATCTTTTATGGAGCTCAAGTCTTGAGCCAACATTCTATTTTCTTCCTTCATTAGTCTAAGTTTATTTTTAGCTTCGAGTTGTTGGTTGAGATTTGCATTTGATTTCTTCATTTCTTCAAAAAATTCCTTATTGATATCAGTAAGTTTGCCAATCATAGATGACGTACTGTCATCTATCTTTTTTTTGAGTTTGGCTTTTTTGATCCCACAATATGGTCGTCCAGATGAAGAACCACCAAATGCATTGTTATCATCGTCAGTGTCACCTAAATTTGTGGGAAATGGAGAGAAATCTGGAGAATCAGGCGTTGGGTTTTCTGAATCAGAAGAAAGACGTACACGAGATGGTTTTTTGGAGCTCTTATTAGCACAATCGTGAAATTTTTCAAAATCTTTGATAGTGTTCCATACATGATCGAATTTCCAGCCCGATTTGTACTTTGGATCTTGCGAAAATAGCATCTTGGCTTCATTCATCTGAAAGTAGTTAATAGTAAAATTACTAATATATTGATAAAATAACAATAATAATAATAATAAAACATTAGTACTTACTATATCTTCATGTGAAACACCGCTCTGATGTCTCCTTTCAATTGTTCTTATGCAACCATGAAGTTTCCTCGTTGCTTTCTCAATAGTTTGGATTCGAGCCTGAACGGATCTACATGAACGAACAACCCAATCTTCTCGCTTAGCCTTCTGATAATTCTCTTCTACACGAGCCCAGAATCGATCTGCTGTTTGTTGATGCCCGATTATTGGGTCTTGAGTAATTTCCATATAAACTGAACATAAGAGAACATCCTCTGCTTGAGAGTAGCCAACAGAACGTTGAGACATTTTAAAATAATGCAAGTGACTTTAGATGTGGTGAGTTTGTAATTGGAAATACAAGATCATATCTCTATTTATACACATACTCAATACACATTTTTATATGCACCATCTCAAGGTCATCATACACCACTATCTCAATTAGTATGAACTGACATGACTACACAATGCGCCTCTATTATTTCACTATGTCAATAAGTTTGCACTGAAATGACTACACATTACACACTACCCAATTACTCAATTATTTCGCACACTATGTCTTACCAACAGTATTACACACTACACCTATAATTATATTTCTATCCCACTATCTCAATTAGTCATGACTACACACTGCATTGAAATGACTACACACTATCTCTTCCCTATTTCACCCACTATCTCTTACCGACATGACTA